>JASDQU010295711.1:0-14159 GCA_032191745.1 Picea mariana | reverse complement strand
CTGTATATAGCAATAGTAAAACATCGTGTCATCAATCATGACGCATCGTCATCAAGGTTAAGTGGTTCATCATCATAAAAATCTAGATCACTTGCGAGCAAGTGTCCTCAAAGAATAAGTTTTGTCAGTGCGCCAGAGCGGGATGTTACAGTAAAAGATGTTATTACCATTCTGTTTTATGCTACAATTTTTTGTCCAAGACCCTTTTAAATGTTCTTGTAAAAAACGTTCTTACTAGGAACCTTATTATTATTGTACACTATTTTTTTTTTTGTCCAGGCTCCTTTTAAATATTTTCTGTACTATCAAACTTAGATACTAGGAACCTTTGTTGATGTACCATACAGTAATACTTTTTGACAAATTTCAAGTTAAACTGATTCGGGAATACTAAATTATGCATGGATACCACATGTATTTCAACTTGCTACCCACATGACTATACTCGATCACATTTATTCCCATTCCAACCCGGTAGGGACTATGTTGCCATGCAACACTTGTTTTACTACATTCCAAAATAAATAATATAATTAAATAAACACCATATGATAACAACTTTGAAAGAAGGTATTTTCTTTGGTAAAAATACACTTTCTTATTACATAAAGGTGCATTATTCAAAATAACTTAACACATAAAATTAGAAATAACTTTAATATTGTATCTATATTTATTATTATTATTATTATTTTAGAGAGAATTTTAATGTTGTATCTATATTATTATTATTATTATTATTATTATTATTATGTTTCTAGAAATTATAATTATGAACATAAAATAAATAAATCATAAACATAAGTATACAATAACACTAGTAATGAATTGCAGACTCAATAAATAAAAATATTTTCAACCAATCTTTTCTCAAAACAAATTCTAGATTTTTTCTTAAAAAAATGAAATTACAAATATTGATAAAATATGGAATGAATGATTTGAGAAGATAAATAACATGAATGACTTGGAAATTCTCTTAAGCCAAGATGAGAAGGGAAATTGTTGTAGAAATATTTTACTTCTTTCTTGCATTTATCTTCCTTCTTTCAAATCTTTTCATAACAATTTCCAAATTTAGAAAATACAATAAAAGTAGAAGTCCGAATGTTTTAGAAACTCGTTAACTTTCGTATGTTTGTACTTTAAACATTAGAAGTACATATTTCTTCCTTCCTACTTTCCCTTCTTTTTTTCCTTCTTAGATGTTTATGTTGTTGCATATGCAGGTGTCAATGTCTTAATAAATGCTAATGTTGTTGGAGATGTTGATGTAGTTCTGGTTCCTAGTGTGGCTTTGGATTTAGTTGTTGGTTTTCTTATTCTTACAATAGAGAAGTCTTATAACTATCTATAAACTATAAGAAGTCTTAAGATATAAACTCTTCAACCATAATTCATTCACATATTTAGTGTGCAATTCCTTTGCATTCTCAAACTTATGGTTTATTCTTATTTGTTGGATCCCAACAGCTATGCCAAAATGCAAGAACCCACAAAATGAAGGGTGTTCTAACCTATTCTACTATGATCAATTGTTTCAAGACATGGAATCAATTATGTACAATGATATTAAAAATCTAAAATCCTCATATTTTGTAGTTTGATAATCAAAATTTCTCCATTCACTTAATCAATAAAAGACATGTATAACTTTATTCAATCAATGTGTAAGTTCTTCACTTTTTCAATCTCCATCACCATGGAAAATGAATTATATGCATTAAATGAAATCTTACATGTCCATACTTATTGTCTATAAGATAAATTGAACCCTGAGTTCAAGCTTTGTCTATTGGAACATCCATCCCCAAACGTAGAGCATTGTCAAGTTAGCTCTTTTGAAGCCACCTATAATTGTATCCAAATTATATTTACCTTTGAATGTATCCAATACTCATTGGTAAGCTCGTTTAGCTACTAGAAATTCATTCTTCAACTAGATTGCAATGAAATAAACATCATTCCATGCCTAAGAGCCTTCCCTATTATATCCTACTTCGACCAAATAACTACTTACTTCATTGGTGAGGTTGACCTCTTATGCTATTGTAAATATTTGGATAGTTTATATTGCTTGGGATACCAAGCCAAGAAGGCTTTAAAATCCATTAGGATTCCCCTTCCACACTCTTCTTTTGGTCATGCAGTGTCTGGGGAGAAGCTATGGATGAAGTTGAAACATTTTTCTTCATATTGTCCACTCAATTTGTAGTAGTGAAAAATATTCTAGGTGTTGTTATAAGGACTGCTTAACATGCTCCTTATGTCCCCATTCCTTTGAATTTGTTGTTGGTTAGAAAAAGTATTATTTCCATTCCTCTTCTAAAAAAAATATAGCTTGTGTCATGTGGCTTGCTTATCCTAGAAATATGCCACATGATGACCTTTATTTTGATTGAATAAGCATACCTTTGAGTACCAACAATTGATAGCACAATGTCCTTTCTTCTTCCAATAGTGAAAAATAAGGAATGTCATGTTTGATGTAGGTCTCCTAATCTTCTTCTTCCTATTCCCACTGATCTATTTTAGACTTTTTCTAAACTCTATTGTAGGTTAATAATTTGCACATTCCTCATCACTACCTTTCTACAATATACCACAAGAAGGATTGTGTGGTGGTGTGTTGTCACCCTCATTCATTGATATTCTTTCTTTCTACTAGTATACCCATTCAACCTTGCCTTTCCTTCACTAATGTGATCTTGGTGTTTGTGGGATTTTCCTTCCCACCATAAAAACCTAGGCTTTCGTTCTTTCCCTCTAGTAAGATACAATAGGAATTAGGATGCCCTTCATTCTCTTCACAATCGTTTTTCCATCATATCCCATGCGTATTAAAAATTTTGAACCAATGACAATGGTATTCTTTTCAAACTCACCAAACATTATTGAAAAATATCTAAGGAAGGTAATATTAATAGAGTTGTCTTGGTTATGGTGCTAGTGTCGAAAATGGCAATGGAATATGGCCTTGCTTCCTTTCTCTCTTGGACAACTACCTCTAGCTTTGCCAATTATTCTTTCTTCTCTACCAGTTCTTGGTATAGTTGCAAGAGCTAGAATGTTCTCTTGTCTAATATTGTGCTTATGTTGATGAAGGAGTCCAAGAAAATGGTAAATTATTTTTCCAACTAATATAATTTCTTCCTCCACTATAGAATTTCCTCTTAGATTTTCTTGTTCAAATATATTAACTCTTCTATCCTTTCCTTCTCTTGTTCTTAACCATGCTAGGTCCGATCTCTTAAAAATACTATCATATAAATCATGATTAATAATTCCACTGCTTTGATACCTTATGATCCATAAAGGAGGGACTTACAACCCACTCACTTCACCAATATGTATCTTCTAAAAAAGTTAACTTTATGTTTTCTATCTTCAATCTTGCACAATGATCTATGCCTGCTTTATGGATACCAGGACTTTTTCTCTATACAGTTCTAAGTGTAAATTATTTGGCACCACTAAAATAGGATTGGAGGGATGGATTATCTCTAGTACAACCTAAACACAAGAAAAAAATTGACATGTGATCTAGGTTGATATTGGTTTCCACCCACCTATTCCAACTGGCTCATGTTAGCAGTTTTTCAATTTGGTAGTTTTTTCCTAATTTTTGAGTCCTAAAATTTTGAGGTCGTTTTGAGGCCCTATAAAACGTTTATATGGTTTTCCATAGTCAAATTGTCGATGCAGTAATATTTTTAAGACATAATTTGTATTCCTAAGATATACCTTTCCAACAGGTTATCGTGCACCTAAAATGAAAATTGTATGAAAAAGTTATGACCCCAGGAAGTTGATGTACCAACTTACACCAATGGGAACCATGTGACTTTTGGCGCTTCATCTCCTAGGGTTATGTTTTTTATGTCTAGGGTTTTGGAATTCATTTTTATTGTAAAAAGGATTTTAGAGACTCATGGTACTCATCTTCTAGCGAATGAGCGAAACCGTCACATCTCTTCTCAGACATAAGCCATCTCAATTCTAGCAAGCGTGTTTCCAATTTGCATTTTATAGTTTCAACATATTTCTTTATTGAATAGAAGCTAGTTTTAATGTATCTCTGTTATTTCTCATTGTGTCTCTATGTTAACAATAATAATAATCTGCATTCATTTCATTCTGTTCATAAAATCTGGATTAGTGGTATCAAAGTAGTCTGCTCCTTGTCATTCTTAGTGAATGTCCTTGACAAGGTCAGGGTACAAAGAGTTGGGTCTCGAGATTATTTTTCTTAAGGAAATAAGCTCCCGCACACCCAAAAAACCTTCTATGGTGAGAGAAAAGAAAGTCGATGAGACATGAGATATTCCAAACTATTTCTCGAGGAATCCCTCATGCAACAAAGGAATGAGATGATGGATAATTTTTCACAAATCCTTCAATGACTACCAACAGGAGATGCATCTTCATCGATTGGAGGTGCCGCCCCACTCAAGGTATGAATAAACTTTTATATTCATATATATGAAGGTGAGATAGACGTATATGTTGTAGATAAATGGTTGAATCTACTAGAAGGGTATTTTTTTGTCCATAACATTTTGAATAGAGAAAATATTACCTTTGCAATCCTCAAATCCATCCCCCATGTCAAATATTTTTGGGAAACTTTATGTGAGAAAAAGGCAATAGAGGAACCCTCATTATTTATAGTTGAACTCACCTTGGAGTCCTTAAGACATGCCATTAAGGAGCAATACCACCCTGTTGGAACTTATGATGACATATCTATACAAAATGGACCACACTGTGACAGGAAAGGGACCAGAGAGTGGCAAAGTTCACAAAAATTTTCCATACCTTGCGGACCAAGTTTGTTATCAAATATACTAAGCGACATCTCGTCCTCAAGTACCATAGTGGACTACATAGATACATCCAGGAAGAAATGGAGTTTTTTGACATCTTTTCCTTGGGCGCGACCTATCGCTATGTCGTCAAAATCGAGCATAAGGTTAATCCAAAGATGTGGAAATTTGGGTCTGGGAACCCCTCACAACAGAAGTAGGGAAATGAAATCCCCAACCCACAAAACAAAGGGAAAAGAAAATATGGAAAACCTCAGGACAACCAGTCTATAATGAAAATAAAGAAGGACAATGGAAATACAAAGAAAGATACCGGGAAGTGGTGCAACTTCCATAAGAGCCCTTGGCATAATACTGCATATTGTCTCTTAAATAAGTCATTGGTCGATGAGGTGAAATATTTTGAATCAGATGTGGGTTCCAACTCTGAGTCAAAAACGTAAAATAGGATACAGATCATTGATGAAGAAACTAGTGCCACCATTACTACCACTAATATCTATCCTGGTAAACTTGATGAATCAGAGGAAGGAGAGCGCTTCTTTAATTCACAAATCTGGGTGAAAGGAACCTCACTACCTGAGGTAGTCCCACGTAGTTCCATTTCCTTGATCTCTACCAAGAAATGTAGGAAGGTCATCTCTCAGACCGAGAAGTTTTTCTTCTTCATGATTCACTCTCAGAGTGAGCGAAATATTGTAGCCACATCCATGGCCTCCACGACTGACCTCTCCACACAACAAAAGAAATTGGATAAGGACATGGAAGAATACAATGACATCTTCTCCTCACTTATTGGGTACATATTTAGTTTCATTTCAACCATTCCATCAATATGACTCCCGATAGACCGCTACCCAATGGGCTAGTCTATCGTCGCTCTCTTAAGAAAATGAGGAGATCTAACACCAGATCCAATAAATTCTCCAAAAAGGGTGCATATAACCCATATTGTCACCTTTTGGAAGACCATTCATACTTTTGCAGAAGAAATACGGGACCTGGTGACTTTGCATTGATTACCAGGCTCTAAATAAAATCTTAGTTAGGAATCGATCCTTGATTCCTGAAATCAATGATCTCCTTCATCAAATCAAGGGTGGAAAATACTTTAGTAAGATTGATTTGAAGTTCGGCTACCATTAGGTCACAATAGAGAAGATAAATGTATGAAAGACTTCCTTCAAGTCAAAAGAAGGTCTTTTTGAATGTTTGGTCATACCCTTTGGTTTGAAAAATGCCCTAACAAATTTCATGAGGATAATGGACAATATCTTGTGGCCTTTCACCAATTTTTTTGTAGTGGTGTATATGGATGACATCCTCATCTACAAAAAGACTTGGGAAAAACATTTGCAGCATATTCAACAAGTTTTTCACACTCTATGACAACACAAGCTATATGCCAACTTGGAAAAATTCTCCTTCGGCATGGACAGGGTCCAGTACCTAGGATACATTGTTGATGAGCATGGTGTGCATGTGGATCCAACCAATGTCCAGGTCATCCATGATTGACTAGCCCCAACGATGCTCATTGAGATTCAAGGATTCTTAGGTCTTGCCATTTTCTATCACAGGTTCATGTTGGGATTCTCCCATATTGGATGGGCCCTCAGCCAAGTAGCCATGGGTGGTGGTAAGGAAATGTTTATGTGGGGTGGTAAGGAAACATTTGTGTGGGGATTTTCCCAACAACAAATGCTCGATGATTTGAATTAGTGCTTGTTCTAAGCCCCAATGCTTTCACTACCAGACCTGCCAAAACCTTTTGAGATAGAGACATATGCTTCAGACTATGTTGTGGGCACATTTCTCACTCCGCACGACCACCTTGTGGCCTATCATAGTGAAAACTATGAAATTTCATCTATAAGTAACTTGATTACAACAAATAAATGTACTCCATTGTGCAATCCTACTACCAGTGGAGGCATTACATTTTCAAGGAAGCAGATAGTCATCCACACTGATCATAAGCTGCTACAATTCATGTAGACACAATGTAAATTAGAGAATGTCTGCCATCATAAGTGGTTTGCATACTTGCAGCAGTTCCACCTCAACATCAAGTATAATACAATGAAGTACCAAGCTTGTCATTTATTTCCTCATTCGACCTCTAGTCGCGGCACTCAACACAGTGCTATACTCTTGTAGTCACGAGACCTACGGATGGTCCCACCTCTATGAGACAGATCTTGACTTCACCAACACCTACCAGATGTTGGGTACAAACATAGATGTCACTAAATTCCATATTTAGGATGGGTTTTTGTTCCATTTCCTACATTCCATCAAGCGAGTGAGCAAAGCTTATTTGGGAATCCCACTAAAATCGGGTGGTAGGACACTTTAGCGTATAAAATATAGTGGTAGTGCTGCAACAACATTTCTACTAGCCAAAACTTCAAGAGGATGTCAGCAAGTATATCAGGTCGTGCACTGCCTATGCTATTTCCAAACTAGATACTAAAAAAAAAGGCTTATACACCCCTCTGCAGTGAAATGACTGTGTTTTTATGGTTGTTTGTCTCTTTTCCAAGATGGAGATTATGGCCACCTGCAAGAAGAGCATCACAGTGAAGGCCATTATCTAGCTCTTATTTGAAGGATACTGGGTACATTTTGGGATACCACAAACCATTATCTCAAATCGGGATAGTCTCTTCATCAACACATTCTATTCAATCCTTTGGTCACTCATGGACACCTAGCTCACCAAATTGACTGCCTTTCACCCTCGGATAGATGGCCAAACCGAGGTCGTCAACCAGATGATTGTGCATATCCTATGCATGTAATATCCCAAGCACTCCCGCACATGGGATGAGAGTATTCCCTATGTTCAACACAACTACAACAAAGCCATACATCGCTAAACTGGCCACATCTCCTTTCAGGTGGGGTTGGAATTTCAACCATTGGGTCCCATGGATGTTGCATTACCCCTTGCGGCCACCTAGGCATAATCATCGCATATTAAAACTGAAGCTAACAACGATACCCGGTTCATTGAGAGGATCCAACACATCCGCCAACAGGTTCACGATATTTTACAGAATTCCAATGCCAAGTATAAGAAGTTCCATGATCAACACCAGGTGCCACACAAGTTTCATGTGGGAGACAAAGTTTGGTTGTACTTGCAGAATGAACGCCTTATAAGGCCCCATCGGAAGCTTCCTCCACACTGCTATGGACATTACACCATCACCAATTTTGTGGGTTACAATGCTTTTGAGATCAACATTCCCCCCTTCCTTGGCTTGCACCCAGTGTTGAATGTGGAACTCCTTCGGCCATATTTTCCACCATTATTAGACACCTCAGAGATTGCAAAATAGTTGACACCAATAGAGATAAACCATGATTGCATGGAACTTGAATATACTAATCAGATCATGGACACATAGGTCAAGGGTACTCTCCAACATAGGATCCATCTTTATTGGGTTTCCAGAGCAGGGAAGCTCCTGCACCAAGGAATGTGGCTCACCCAGGGCCAAATTCAATAGAAATTTTCTCATCTGATGGGGGAACTCAACATAATGCATACAATTGTTTCCTAAGGGGGGGGGATTGAGCCAGGTGGATATTGGTGGCCACCCACCTATTCCAACTGGTTCATCTTGGTATTTTTTTTAGTTTGGCAGTTTTTTCCTAGTTTTTGGGTCCTGAACTTCAGGGGGCATTTTGAGGCCTTAAACAATCTTTTTAGGGCCCACCATAGTTAAACTGTAAACATAGTTAGAATTTGATGAAATAATGTGTAGTCCTAGGATAGACCTTTTCAATGGGCTATCGTGCCCCTACAACGAAGATCACATGAAAATGTTATGACCTCAGGAAGTTGATGTACCAACTTACTCCAACGGAGCCCACATGGCTTTTGGCACTTCATCTCCTAGGGTTAGGTTTTTGGATGTCTAGGGGTTTGAAATTCATGTTTATTTTAAAATGTATTTCAAAGCCTCATTGTACTCATCTTCTTGTGAATGAGCATGATCGTTAAATCTCTTCTCAAAGATAAGTCATCACCATTCTGGCAAGCTTGTTTTCAGTCTGGATTTTATAGTTTCAACATATTTCTTTATTGAATAGAAGTCAGTTTTACTATATCTTTGTTATTGTTCATTGTTTCTATGTGTTAATAATAATAATAATATGTTTTCATTTTGTTTTTCTCATAAAATCCGGATCAACATGCCAATAAAAACCAAAACAATGCAAATTCTCTGTCTCTAAGAACTTTGTTTTTGATGCAACTCCTTTACACGTTTTCTAGATAAACTAAATCTCTCAAGGTTATTGAGATTCAAAAACATATATGGTTCAATGTGTGTGCTTAATTCTAATTATAGTGTCTTGAATGATGGCTTCTAAACCTCTCCCAAATGTCCAATGCTTTGGGTAACACCACCAAACCAATGGTGTCAACTATTAATAACATGGTTGATGAGGTTAAACTCCAACCACAAAAATTACTTATACAAAAAGATTATAAATTATTTTTTTTTTAATGAAACCAACTCATCTTAACAATGAAATTCCAATAAAAAAGTGATAAATCACCTCAACCTTAAACCTTAAAGCCAAACCAATATTAATTGTAATGCATTGTTCTATTAATAAGTAAAATCAACTCCAACTCAAACTTTTAATACAATGCAAAGTTCATAAACATATGAATGGTCTTCTCAAATAAAATAAGTGTCAAATTAAACTTTTAGTATTAATTATTATATAATTCATAAATTTTTTCAAGAACTTATGTTCTTAGGATCAAACTCCATTCAATTTACACTCCTTTAATTGAAACTCAAATGAGATGACAATTATGTAAAACATATGTTAGATGGCCATTAATCAAACCCTATATGAGATGGCAATTCATTAATACATATGATATGGTTACTAACTAGAACATATGAGATGGCCATTGATTAACACTTGTGTGGGATGGATTCATGACAAGATGACAATAAAATAAAACCACGCAATGCCATGAGCATTGAATGAATGGTATGCCTAAACGAATGAATGGAGAGAAATTAAATAGTATTATGATTCCACTTGACCATTATTTTGGTGGCACATATTTCCATATAGTGAACGATCTAGCCCATGTACATGCTCAACAACATACACGCATCTTCAAGGAATACAAGGTGTCTTACTAGAGCATGTATAGCCTACTAGTGGCGTACATACAGACCATAGGAAGACCATAAGCATCGCCATCGTATCGAATGAGTTATGATGATGATAATTAATAGTTGAGGAAGGCTCACATGGCATCAAGGGTTATGGAACTTGCGAAGGATTGACTGTCTAGCAGCCAACGGTCTCATTAAACATTGGATTTTGATTTAGATTCCTCGGACACAAAATGGGCATGGAAAGTTATCTAAATAATTGAAAAAACTATTTAAGTATAGTCATTGATCTTATAATTCGACGTGGAATAGATGATTTTGTTTGGTTGACTCTTGGATTCCATTAATATTATAATACTATATAGGACAACGTGTTTCTGCATGGAAATGAATAAGTGAGGTTGTTGTCCCAACAAAGACACTGAAGTTGGGTATCAAATTATGAAAAAATTAATCTAAGAAAATTTCTTACTACTCATCCTTCTCAAATAGAACTACAACCAAATATTTCCACACTAGAGATTTCCATTGACTTAACAACAAAAAAAAATAGTGACAATGTTTAATGTGATTAATTTATCACCACAATTAAATATGGATCTAAATTATCCACTCACACAACCATAGACACAATAATTAATTACAATGAGTATGAAGATTTTATCTTAGAAATCGAAATGGGAAAATTAGCTTCTAATGGTTGCTCAGTTTTTATTTCAAGAATATTTGGTTAAAGTGTGGCTCATGGATCTAGTGCATTATCACTTCTTGGCCAACAAAAAAAGATCCCTTTGATAAGATAACTACAATAAGATATAGGAGATTTGGAGAAATCAAGACAAAATACTGACATTTCATTTGTTATTCCACTCTTTTTTTTTCTCTTATTCCTTTTTTTCCCTTTTACATTTAATTCTTTGTTTTTCTCTCCTTTTTCTAATTTAATTTTTAACATTTGCATCATACTTTATGTTTTATATAACATTAAGTAACCACTAAATTACACATAGGTACTTTTATCACACAGTTTATAGCTAGGATAAAAGACTAGAAGATAGAGGGACAAACTGGCGTAACAAGAACCTATCCCACCCAATGTCACCACGATGGGATGGTTATTTCTCTTTAGGGAGGTGAGGCCCAGGGGGAACGTCCCCGGTGACCTGGGAATTTGAAGAGGCTAAAGGATAATCAGACAATGAAAACTTTCCCCCATCACAGATCACCACCAAAACAGATAGTCCCGACTAAACAACCAATAATAAAGTGAATCCCCAATGAAAGACACCTGCCTAGAACAAGACAACAACAAACTAATACGTGCAAGCTATTTCTATGGGTTAGTACTTCATATCAATCAAGAACTATCTGATGAACTTATAAGCAATTTGAATATAAATATTGACGGATTCAACGTTTATCAATGGCAATGGAAATCATATCACTTCATCAATAATCATTTAAATGATGTGGCATTCAATATAACAAACGAACACTTTATTCAATTTAGGCCTAAAACACCATTCAAATGCTCACAAGATAAGACGTTGTTGCATTAATGATACAAATAACATAAGGTAGCGGCAACACTTAGGATTAGTAGGGTTAGCTAGAGCTAGGGTTAGTGTAGTTAGGGTTTTAAATTTGAGTTTTGAAAGTGTTTGGATCAAAGTCTTCAATGCTGGAGGTCTTAGGATTAGTGCCCCAGGGTAGAATGGAGTCAATTTAGTAGAGGACGCAAGGGTTGAAGGAGGATGACTAAGGATTAGAGGGAAGATTTCTAAAGTGTTGTTATGGCAGGGTCTCAGAATCAAAACCCTAGGGGAGAGAGGCTCAATCTGGTGTTGCAAAAGAAAGGCCTCGTGCTCTCTCCTTAGGTTGACTTGGAATAAATGACTAGCATAAAGGATAAAATCAAGATAAGTGAGTGTAATGAGGGAGATTGTTGCTACAGAAAGGCTCTATCATCAAACCCTAGAAGAAAAATGACCCTAGGTGTAGATAACCTAGGCCTGGGACGTCTCCTCCTTCTTGACCTCTAGAAAGTACAAGTAGCAATAGGGGAAGAAAAGGAGAAGAGTGTAGCAAAGGCTAGGTGTGACATACCCACTATGAAAAGCGAATTTTTCGTCGATTTCTCAACGATTAGACCCCTGAAATGTCTACGGAGGTCTAGCGTAAGCTATCTCTTCCCTTGTCTGTTCCCATAGGATCGTGGGTCATGACCATAGGTTGAATAGATATAACGTCCTTTCGCTCTTCGCGACTCAGCGCTAACAGAGCGTCGAGTCTTTCGACTTTGCAAACCCCGACACAGCGAAGCGCCGAACCCCGAAAAGGGCTGGCGAGTACAAGTTTCCTATTTGGGTCTTGTCCTCCTGACCATGTTTCGTGACCACGTACTTAAACCGGCAAAGCCCTTACCGGCCTTTCGTGATTTGGGAAATCATGATGCATGACTTCTTCCTTTCCCATTCAAATCCCCCAAAACCACGAAGTCTCCCAAGTTTCCCTCCAAAGGGAGATCAATGGCTGTAAGCCTCCCCTGATCTGATGGTATGGATCCTTTCGGGGTTTCGATACTTGAGAATTCGAAATACAATGACTCCAAGACTCTTTGTCATTCAAATCCCCAAATTCCGCTATGGGAATTCGTGTAAGAGATCGACAGCTCTAAGGAGTGTGAATCCAATGGTCCACAGGATTTCGGGACTTTTCCCAAAACTATGACTGCTCACCACACGTCTCCTCCGATGGATGGACCAGATTCTTTTGGTACTTCTCCTCTCCACTACGGTGTGTATCAGGATTTCGGGCATTGAGATTTCGTGAATCACAGGGGCAAGGTTTTCTAGCCCTCTGGTTTCCCGGATGCCGAAATGCCAAAACGTCGACCAGTAGCCACGTGTCCCTCCGATGGATAGCGGCGACCTTCAGTCAAGATCAACGGTCATGATATTTTCGGGATGATCAACGATCACGATCAAATCCCAACTTTCCTTAACCTCATTTACACCTCTCGCCATTTCGGGGTTTCGGTGATCGGGATTTCACGACTCGCGAAGACAAGGGTTCTTGCCCTTTGGTTTCCCGGGTGCCAAAACTCTGAAATGTTGATCGGCAGCCACATGTCCCTCTGATAGATGACTGCAACCTTCATCTATGGTCAACCATTATGATCTTTTCAAGAGGATCAATGGTCACGATTAAATCCCGCCTTTCTCAAACTTATTCACACTTACACCGATTTGGGGTTTCGGTAATCGGGATTTCATGACTCCTAGTGACACAAATCCTCTAACAACTCAAATCCATGGTATCTAAAATATCGATGGATTCTCGATCTCCACCATGGGTCCTCCATGGATGGACAGTCCAGATATATATCGGGACTTCCGCCATGGAGTGTCCCGATCTCTTGTCATCAAGACTCCCGGAATCCCGAACTCTGAATCCCCGATACCGACTCCTCTCTTGGGACTTTCTCCCTTGTTTACGAGGGCTTAACCCTTGTGCATCTCCTAGCATATCAAACGACTGTCGGGTTTTCTACCTAATATCTGATGACTCAGATTTGTCCCACACCGTGTACCGACTCCTCTTTCGGGACTTTCGCCCTTGTTCATGAGGGCTTAACCCTCCTGCATCTCCTAACAGATCCAACGGCTGTTGCGTTTTCTATTGGATCCAACCGTAGGCTCAGCTAATCCAACCGTAGGCTCAGCTAATCCAATAGGATTTACAACTAGCCACCCCTGAGCTGAGACCACGATGCTGCGAGACTGTGTCTTAGTTTTCTAGTGACCGAGAATGAGGGTTACTCTCCCCCTTCTTTGCTATCACCCACTCTGCGTATCTCCAGAGTTCTCTTCCTCCCCTTGTGTCTGCCCCCAATTGCTTCTCCCTCACACCTTATCCTCTTGCAAGGTTGCGTGTGGCGCGATTTCCCTCACACTGATTAGGCCTGACGGCTCTACAGATGGGAGGTTCACCCCCCATCCCTCATTAATTCATGAGTGTTATCCACTTTTTTGGTTATCGAGATGATGACATGATAATGACATGATGATGGAATATCTAACTCTTCTTTAAGATCATTTTCATGAAGAAAGTTACACTTATCAGCTTCTCAAAATCACACTTTTGAAGATAGTACGCGGGATGCATATATATT
>JASDQU010295710.1:0-14159 GCA_032191745.1 Picea mariana | reverse complement strand
GTTTTCTTATCCATACTTTCTTATATATGATATCCATTTTGTCTTTCATGGAAGTATCAATCATGCTTCTACAATCACTATGTGTCCATAGTTATGACATTTGTAACACTTAATGTTACATGTGGCCACATAGGCACTTCTTTCTTGAACATTTCTTTTATAATCCTGGCAATCTGCAACTTTATGTACAAAATTAGTACAATAAAAACAATGACCATAAAAGAAATTTGCATACCTGGGAGTGAATGATCTTCTTTGTGGTGTAGTCCTTCTAAATTTCTACCTTGACTCATAATGATCATGATTGAATCTTCTTTGTGGCTTGAAGACATATGGTCTTCTTGAAGATGTATTGTCAACATTTTTCTTAGATTCTAGTTGACCATGATTCCTTACTTTGAGTACTTCTGCATAACTTTATATATTTTCTTCAGTCTTCTTTTCTAGCAACCTAGAGTGATTCTCTTCATTCTCTGTAACCGATGTGGATGTTTCTGTCTCTTCAACGTTCTTTTTGAGCTTGAAGATTTTACTTCTCAATGTGACAACTTCTTCTTCAAGCTTCTCAACCTCTTCTTCTTTCTTTAATATCTAAGACCTCATGACTTCTTTTGTTCTATTCGCTTCTTCAAGATGAATTTTTAATGTGATTATTTATTCTTCAAGTACTTTCTCTTCTTGACCAAACTCTGACTCAAGTTGGTTTAGATCATTATTTCTTTCCTTAAGATGATATATCGATATATTCTCTCTCATTTCTGGTTCTTCCTTCTGTACTGCTATGTTGGCTTCCAAACACTTCTTTTGATATTCAAGATTTTATTTGATCTTTATGGCTTCTTCTAGATGAGTTCTTAAGTTCTCGATGAACTGTTGGGATTTTTAAAAAATGTGAACACTTTCCTTTTGTTTCATTAATTCTTTCTTGAGTGACTTATTTTCTTCTCTTAGTTCATCTAAAGCACTAATCAATTCTGCCTCATAATTGTCTTCTTTTTCAATTTGTTTTTTTGTCTCGTTTCTTTCATGGCATTATATTTCAAGATGTCTACATTTTTCACAATTAAAACAAAACAACATACCATTGTTGATTATGTACTCTTCATCTTATGAATCTGTTTGACATGGTGAACATGATTCTTCTTGATTTGTACCTGCATCTTCTTTGACATTTTCTGAATCTGTGATGGGTGAAGAATATATGTCATGTAACTTATCCCAAATTTCTTTGGCTGATGAAAATTTACCAACCTTTTCTCTTACCAGATTAGGTAATCCTTCTGAGATGAAATCCATTGCTATTTTTTTATTCTTCTTCAATTCCTTCTTGGTTGCAGTCTTTGCCCTTTTTGAACTATCATATCCTGTAACGATTGATAGCCAAATATAATGCCCCTGTGCCTACACAAATACTTTCATCCTTATGCTCCACATCTCATACTTGAAACCATTTTGACCATTAAACAATGGTGCTCCATTCTTAGAATAATCCATGATCTCCTTACATTGGTTAAACTGTTTCTGAAGGAACCTACTCTGATACCAATTGTTGGATTACTAAGAGGGGCAGTGAATCAGTAATAGAGAAATTCAATCATTTTTAACCACAATATGCAAGTGTTATATCAATGTATAATTATCATCCAATAGTTACAAAGTAAATAAAAAATAAACAAATGAGTAATCATACACATACACATACACAGTACACCAGTGTTTTTTTGTGGAAACCCAAAGCGAGAGAAAACCATAGAGTGTTTTTTAGTATATGTCTTTAAGAATTACATTCATTGGAAGAATCATCTTTCTTTGCTTTCCATATGCAAGTGGAAGGAGGCTCCAACCCCCTAATTTCTCAGGATACAACCTGAGGGAAGCTCCAACTCTCCAATTATCTGGCTACAACCAGAAGGATGCTACGACACCCTATGTTCTTCGGCTACAACTAGAAGGTGGATAAAACCACCTATCCTTTCCCCGTCCAACTTACCTATCGTAGAGGTAGAATGATGGAACCATTGTCACATTATCACTGTGAGATATATTGATGTAAAACTGTACCAATCAAACTACACCAAACAACCTTTACCAATAACCTGAACCATGCATCAACCATGCATCAACCTGTACCTCAACCTGTAATCAACTTGTACTATAAACAAGTGCATCAACCATGCACCAACCTGTACCAAACAACCTATAACCAACCTGTACCATAAACAAGTGCATAAATCATGCACCAAACATGTACAAATAACATTTCACAACAAACCGTCCAAACAACCTATCCAAACAACCTATCACAACAACCTGTCTCATCAATATTATCATCCAAATCATATCTACTCACCGAGATCAATCACAAAGACAACTCTCAAAGATGTGCATCAACCAATCATAACACAAAACATCATAATCATCACCAAGATCAATGTGCTTCTAATAATATACCAATACAAGTATGCTACATCATCCATAAACCATGTGTCAAAACTACTACTAACAAGTGCCTCCAATCATGTACCAAGTATGTACCAATCCTATATCAATTACTCAGAAATTATGACTCATCAAGATGTACCAACATCATCAACTATACACCTCATGTATGTGTCAACTCATCAACTAATTGTCTCAACCATGTACCCAACATGTACCTCAACCAAAATCCCTCATCAATTTTATCATCGAAATTTGATTTGTATCTTTGTAATAGACTTATTGTATAAGATCACATACCTGCAAACCTTCCTTAACTTTAACAACAAGAGACTAACATTTTCATCAAACTTTACTTTAGTCTCACATGACTAATTTTGGATTAGTCAAAAACCCTAACTTGAAATAATCATTACTATGTACTTGTAATGAATAAAGATCTGAAAATGGTACACAATGTTCTTTAGTGTATTTTATGCAATTCCTATAGACTTCACTAGTTGGAACCTCTCAAAAAAGGAGTTATAGAAAAAATGGCATACCTTGTTGAATTATGGCTTATTCTAGAGACTGAACTTGTAGAGCATGCCCCACACAAAATATTTTTTGTATGTATATGCAAATTGTACAAAGAATACTATAGACTTTACTCTAACCAAAATATTTGGTCTTACTGAATTTGGATCTGTTATGAAGAACTTATGACATTTTTACCCGAAACACCTGTTTTAGACTAGTTTCAGGACTAGCCACAAACCCTATTTTCCACGACGCATAACTCCATAATTACAATGACACACAAGCTGAAATTTGTATAATAGATAATTGGATATGTTTCCTCAGTGGCCTCCCAATATCATGGTTACAGATCAAATTTTCAGTCATTCTATCTTAGAACAACATAGTAACAATGACCAACCACTACTGAATCATCTTTGAACACACCCACAACGTAGACCTCCTAGGTACTTGCTTATACATGTTTTTGGCTTACCAACCATTACATATTCTTACTAAAACCCTAACCCTATCATGGCTAGGTCTTCTTTCATGTGTGCCTCACATGATTTCCTCTTCTGCATGCACGTCTGTCTTGCACATGCTGCTTTTCCTACATGCGTGTCTTTCTTGCACATGCTACTTTTCCTGCATTCGTGTCTACCTTGCACGTGCTTCTTTTCCTACATATGTTTCTGCCTTACACATCATGATTTTCCCCAAAAATAGGCTTGCTCCCAAAAAACCCCCAACACTAACATCATGACTTGTCTCGATTCATTGCCTAACTATAGTGTATGTCACTACTTGTGTCAGCGCGTCATACATTTCGATGATTCTCTGGCACTGCACCTGAGCCTGAATTCTCCTTGTGGCCATATCTTCCACGAGCTGTGTGGTTATGGTTTTTTGTAGTATCTCTCCTCCTTCCATTGCAAAACTCTCTACACTCAATTTTTCTGTGTCGATCTCGACAACCAACTGTTCTGCCTTTTCTTGCAGGGGCTCCAACTGAGCCTATCACATCATCTTCTGCACTTGTACTGCCTTTTCCTATGCTTGTAAAGTTTTCATCTCCATAGAAGTTTTGATCTTTTCTAGCAACAACATCATTCTCTATCACTATTTGACGTCTGCTATGGCTGCATTTATTTTGTCCTCCTCCCTTGTAGCTCTTGTAAGATTCCATCCTCTAGAAGTTGTGTCTATAGTCGGTCTCTCTTATCCAACATTTATGTTAGCCTATATATATTATGCGCGGTGCTCTCTGAAGAAGCTATTATGTCTCTCTCCCTTTTCACTCTATTTTCTGGAGGAGTTGTGGGCACTGTGCACTCCTCCAAATATTTTATTTGGTCCTTGTAGTGTTGCATCATCTGTGCTATCTTCTGCATTTTCTCTTGCACTGACACTCCTTGTATTCCTTTGTTGTTGGAGATGGATTGGAATACTACATGGATCTGGTTTTCCATCTCATCCACCTTTTGCTGCACCATCTTCTTCTCTTTACATTCTTGACTAAGTTCCTCCTTTAGTGAGGTGTTGTCTTCCTGCGCCAACTGTAATTTTTTCATGTCGGATCTTGCTCTAGATTAAATTTCCTACACAATGATCACTTGTAATTTATAGAGTGATTTGGTTGAAATCTTGGGCAATGCCAAGTCCATCATCTCAATCTCTCTCAATAGCCTCTTCATTGTCTCCTCATCGATGAACAACATGTTGGGGGTAATCTTGAAGTTTAAACTCCCCTGCGTCATGATCTGCACTGTCTCACCCATCCGTACCCCTTCTTTCATTAGCATTGTTGTCTTTTGTTGTTGTTGCTTCTTTGTTTTGACCTTTAACTAATCCAACACAGTTGTCACCTCTTGGATTTGATCCAAATTTGAATCTTTGTGGTTCTTGGCATTGTCCCACACCTCTGATAGCTCATCCTCTACTATCATGGCTATCAACTCCACGTCATCTTCCATCAATGATGTTTCCATGGGCTTCATGTGGGCCTTGGCATTCTTTCTGGAACCACTTGGTTTCTCCCCTATTCTCTTCCTTTGGGCCTCTAGTGGGTCAGATGCTTCTAGCATCTTTGTATCCCTCTCGGTATCATGTCCTTCTACTTCTTCCATTGAGACTTCTTGTGTCTCCATATGCCTTTACTCTGGGTGCACTTGTGTTATTTTTTATCTTGTTGTTCGCTCTATGTGCGATGATCCCTATGTAGAACCTCATTGGGATGGCTTCTTTGTTCTATTTTTATTTCGTATGGGAGTGATTTCCCCTTCTTGGCCTTGTGCCATATTTTCTTTGGTGCTTTCTTCGTTTGTGCTTGCATGCTACGCAAAGACTATTTTGTCYTGTGTCCTCATTCGTTCTGCTGGCACYRCCTTTGGGATTGTTGGCACTCTCCACTCCTCGAGCCATTCCTAGAMCTCCATATGGATRCCTTGAATTTTTACGTAGTACTTCAACTGCAACCACTCCTTAKCTGGATCCCTCTTTGCTTGTAGCCACATATTGTGGCGTGATGCCTGGAAGTTCACTATCTACCCAAACTCTTGAACAGTTTCTATGGGAATCCTCCATGTCTCTGCGAATCTATTTTGGATATTTGTCAAGTATATCGCGAACATGTCACTATTAATTTTCTTCTTTTTGGGATCAGTTGTACTACAAAGGGATTTGTAGCATGTTGCGCCCCATTTTCCAATCCTTGGCAGGAATAGGTTGTATGTGGGTTCCTGCCACCGCATAAGTGAAATGAGGATGAGTAACCATGAATAGTCAAACTCACAGCCCCAATATTATGTGTCCTTGCAGTATTCAAGGAATTATTTCAGTAGATAAGGGGCCCAACTCATCGAGCTCCCGCTTGCGCACTGCACTGCAACTGCTACTACTCTTGCAGACACTTCTTCTTTTCGACACTTCTTCTTTTCGACACTTGTGCATTAATTTGCAACTGAGAAATCTTGTTGAAAATAGTGTTGCAGTATCATTGATGTCGCTGATCCTGATACCTCTATTATCCCTCGATGCGCAATGGATTTTTCCTTAGTTTTGTCTTCTAGGTATTTTTCCAGCTTCTCCCCATCTGTGGGTAGCCTTGTAATCACGACGATGAGGTCGACATTGATAGGAACTAGCATATCCATGCATAAGATTCCTCTATGCACCCTTGATAACAATTGTTTGACACATCAATTTATGTGCTTCCCGCGCTCAAAGTGCGGTATGTCTAGTAAGATCATGATGTTGGTGTTGTACAATCCCAAAATCCACTGCACAGGCTCCAACAGTGGCATGTYTGATGGTCCTTCTCCCCYGCTCTCTAGGTAGATTTGTGCTGCCAACTCTGGGAACTTTATGGCATCAGAGACATCATGGTCGAAACATTTAAGGCTATCAACTCCTACTACCATGTTATCATTGGTCTTCACTCCCTTGGTAATTKTTGGCATTACTATAGCCAATTCCTCTTGTACGCATTGTATGCCCTGCGCACTACTCTCTACTCACACCTTCGTTTTCCCTTGTGGGGACAATACCCCACCCTCTAGTATAGCCTCTTKCTCCATTTCATGCTCTAKTTTCATTTCTAGGCCCTACTGCGTGGAACCCGTGGTCGATTCTTCTTGTTGCAGACCTTTTCCTATGGACCCGTTAGATTACATCCGTTCGACTTCCTCTTTGGGATGCTTGGGATTCTATGCATGTTCCTTCTCCTCTTTCACATGCAATGTGGTCCACTCGTACTTTGGTGTGTGCATTTCATCCACATCCACCATTCTAGGTATCTCATTTGTTCTAGTTTGTGGCACCCGAGTGATACTCTGTGTGTTTCGTTCATTTTTTCTTGACGCTCCAACCCTCGATGGTGACATGGTGAGGAAATACAAACTGTAGACTTCCAAATCGATAGAGGATATCACAAATTCACACTCTATCACTCTTTCACTCTGCTCTGCATTCTTCTCCTTACCAAATAACACAATGGGTCACTACCCAACTTTTTCCGAATTTATAGCGGGATGGAGAAGTGACAGTTGTCACTTTTTCACTTTTTGTTGTGTTTCCAGTGCATTGTACTTTTCTACATGTTAACTTCTCTTCTGTGTGTAGTGTTTTTCACACCCTGGTTTTCTTGTAGCTCACTATTTTGTTCTACTAGTTCTATTCTATCAATACCTTCCATGTGCATCGACCTATTTTTATTTTTTTATCCCCCTTTTACTTTTTATGTCTTTCCTTCTTTTTATTTGTTTTTCTCATTTTATCTCCATTACTTCTACTATAATACACTATATACATATCTTCTTACTATGCGGTAAATTTCTAAGTACTAGGAGGCCAATTGTCCCTATACAGTTTTAGTCGACTCCCATTGATCATTCCTCTGAGTTATGTACCTCCTAAATATTTCAACTATACAACTCCCCCTTTTGTGAAAATCTTCACTTCATATGGTCCCAACCAATGCATTCTGAATTTGCCTAGATGCTGAAGAAATTTACTTTCATACACCAATAATAGGTCTCCCTTCTTGAAAATCTTCCTTTTAATATGTTTGTCATGCCAAGCTTTGTCCCTTTCTTTCTGTACTTCTTGATGGAATCTCGCTATCATCTTATTGTCTTCCATATCCATCAACTGACTTAGCCTTTCTTGTATTGTGCCTCATTCTGTCATGTTGGTGATTTTGGCTACATGCAGACTAGGTACTAAGAATTCTAATGGCACCACTGCTTCTTTTCCATACACCAACCTGAATGGTGTCTGTCCTGTCAAATTTTTGCATGTAGTCTTGTATGCCCATAATACTGCTAGTATCTTCAATTCCCAATCATCCCTATTGACATTGTAGATCTTTTTCAAAGCATTCTGTAGGATCTTATTAAAGGCTTCCACTATTCCATTTGCTTGAGGGTGATATGGTGTACTCTTTTGATGATAAACTTCAAAATCCTTAGTCATAGCATTGATAGTACTATTGATGAAGTGAGTGCCTTGGTCACTCATAAAATCCTTGGGCATCCAAATATAGTGATCACTTGCTCAAATAGGAAGTGTGTTGTTGTCTCTGTGCTACAATCTTTCACTAGTGTTTCTTCTGCCCATGTCGTTAAGTACTCTGTCGCTGTAATGATATACCTTGCTCCTGACCTATTTGCTGGTGGGATAATTGGTCCCAAAAAGTATATTTCCCATTTTTCAAATACTTTCAAGGTTATTCGTGGTCTTCAGGACATCTCATCTCATCTATTCGGTTTTCCAACCCTCTGACATACATCACATCTTTGGTAGTAGTCCTTTGCATCTCTGTGAATGGTCGACCACCATAGTCCTATGCGCAATACCTTCTACGTGGTAGATTTTCTTTCATAATGTCCTCCAAATATTCCCTCATGAGTCTTTACTAAAATCCTAGGCCTTTCATGTTCTAGTACACATTTTCTCAAGATGTTGTTTATGCCCATCTTGTATAAGTGTCCTGCAATCAATTGATTGTATGCCTCTCTGACTAGCATATTTTTCTTCTATGCAGTGTTGAATCATTGTGGCGTAGTCCCTATACTCAAATATTCAATGATGTCAGAAAAATATTCATCAGCTACTTGGACTAAAAATAACTGTACATCAGGGAAATTGTCCTCTAAATTTGTAGGTTYMTCTCCATTGGTGATCCTTGATAGGTGATCGGGTCCTGCATTCAACTTCCTTGGTTTGACTATTACTTCAAAGTCAAATTCCTAAAACAACAATAACCATATACATATTCTCACTCCCAACACTGTCTTAYTGACTAGGTACTTGAGGGCAGAATGATCTGTGAACATTTTACTTGAGGGCAGAATGATCTGTGAACATTTTAAAGTGTTTCCCAARTAGATAGTGTATGAACGTTTGTAGTGCATATACCATTGTTAGGCCTTCTCTTTCTGTAGTATTGTATTTTTTCTCTAACTCTGATAGTTTTCTACATGCAAATGCTATTGGATGATCTAACTCTCTTGTTCCTTCCTGTGCCATAATAGATCCAAGTGTTATGGTTGATGCATTTACATGCACATGAAATGTCTTTTCCCAGTCTGGGAATACTAGTATAGGTGTTGTGACCATTTTTTCTTTTAAAGTGTCCAAACCTCATTGACAGTCCTCATTCCACTGGAATTTACTATCCTTCTTCAACATTTTCTCCATCAACACAGTGATCTGCGCATACCCTTTTATGAATTTTCTACAATAGCCTATGTTTCCCAGTGTTTCTCTCAATTGGCGTACTGATTTGGGTGGTGGTAAGTTAAAAATGGCTACAACCTTTGTAGGATCCACCAATAGCCCTTGTTTACATACTTTATGTCCCAATAGTATTACAAACTGTGTCCCAAAGATGCACTTCTTGATATTTAATGATATCTAACACTACCTACATATTTACAACATAATCCTTAACACCTCTACATGATCTTTCAACAGACTGTAGACTATCCAGTCATCTAGATATACTTCTAAAAATTGATCGATGAATTTTTTGAAGGCAACTAAGACTACCCTTGAGAATATAGTTGGTGCATTCTTCARCCCAAAATGCATGACTATGTACTAGTAGGATCCCCATTCTGTGGAAAAAGTGGTCTTGTACCTATCTTCTGAAACTATCTTGATCTGATGGTAGCCTGTGAATCCATCTATGAATGAGTATGCTTCTTGGCCTCCCACATTCTCTAATACTTCATCCATGAAAGGGGTAGGAAAAGGGTCATGTAGGCAAGATTCATTCAACTTTATTAGATCAACACATATCCTTATGCCTTATTTCTTCTTCTCTTGGATGACCATAGGGCTTATCCATTCTTCTTCTTCTACTGGTTATATGATTCCAGCTTCCAACATTCTGTCATTTTCTTCTTTTACTTTCTTCTTATATATTGGATTCAGTCTATACGCTTGATGTATGACAGATCTAGCCTCAGGTTTGAGAGGTATCTTCATCTCTCCTAGCTCTTTTGCTATGCATTTCATCTCTATAAAGGTTGCTGGGAATAGGTCATTATACTCGCACAGTAACTTTGTTATTCTTTCTACTATGTGTTCATCCCAATAGTATCCAATACTGGTCATTTTGGGATTATCATTTGTCTCGATATTTACTTTCTTCACCTTTATTGGCAAAAAAAATACTTTTGATGCCAGAGATGGACCTTCCACCTCTCTTTCTCTTTCAATTTCTGTAATTTGAATGTTGTGTGGGTCATCTTCATCTGGTTCTTCTTCCTGCACATGATAACATGAAATTAGTTCTTTCGTTGTCTGTCTATTATGTTGTTGGTACTTTGTTATAAGTGCAACCTCTTGTTCCTTAATAAGTATCACCCCTCTGATTTGTTTGAGTGTTGAATCAATGTCGGGGTTCTCATGTTCAAATGAAAAAGTGACCATAAAATTATGTCATAATGTTGTCCATTTTGCAGTGCCTCTGCGCAGTTCCTGGTCTACATACTAGTTTTATGGAATTGTTTCCAATGTGTGAATGAAGTGATGAGGCCAATTTTCTGGTGGTGTCATTTTCCATAGTGTTCTACACTTCTCCAAGTGTTCTGTTGGTGTCCCCTGTCACTCGTATATCTTCTTTTCATTTCTTCCCTATTTTGTGCTGAATCTAATGCACAATAATCTTTTACATTGGTACCAGTGCTTAACTGTCTCTTTGTGCACACCCCATCATCTTGCAGGTGTTTTCTTGAGTGTTATTTACAGAGCTAAGAGCCTTTGATTTTATAACACTTCATCATCATATCTTGTTAGGAATTCTTCTAAGTCATTCACCCCATGAAAATTGGGAGGTTCTCTTATCTCTATACCCACCCATCTTATTGCACGGCCTATTATTGTACACCTTCTTGTGGATAATTCATGTAATATCTGTTGCCAATTATCCAACCCTATATCTGAGTATGAAGTGCATGATGTGATGTTTCTCCAACTAAGTACTCCATCTACAGTTGGATTCAAATAATCTTCTTCTCACATGGTGGTTCTGTATAATTGGATAATTTCCTCCAAGTCTAAAAAAGTGGGTTCTACAAACCTTTCTCCTTCTAATGGGTTTAGTGGCACAATAACTCNGAGTATGAAGTGCATGATGTGATGCTTCTCCAACTAAGTACTCCATCTACAGTTGGATTCAAATAATCTTCTTCTCACATGGTGGTTCTGTATAATTGGATAATTTCCTCCAAGTCTAAAAAAGTGGGTTCTACAAACCTTTCTCCTTCTAATGGGTTTAGTGGCACAATAACTCTATATTCACCTAACTCCAATGTCATCTTCCTTGTCTTCAAGTTGATTATTGCTTAGTTTTCAAATGCCCAATCTAATCTAAGAAATGTTGGATACAGTGTTGTTCCATCCACTATTTGTATCAATTCAAAATTATCTTTAGTGCACAATCCATCCAGATCTACTTTTTGGAAGATTGGTTGTTGTCATTGATGTCAACCCTAGTCATTGGTTTTGGACCACAAGATTGATGAAGGTATTTGGACATGAAGGACAATGTACATGAATAAAAAAAACCCATGGATGTATAACATACATCATGTTGTTTCCGGTGGTAGGTGGCATGTCACATGGATCCTCATGGTTGAGGGGAAATGAATTTTTGAAGATGACAAAGTGAATTGAAGAAGGAAGTACATGTAGGCCCTGAAGATAATTAAAGAAAAGACTTACAAAATAAGAAAGTGTCAGGTCAACCCTAATGTTAAAATTTAGTGACATAAATGGTATAAATACATATCATTATACATTCATTTGATACACAAGTCAAATTTAAGAGAAAATCATAAGTAAAGAAGGCCGGATTTCAAGGGAGGATGAAGTCGTTTGGTGATGTGTTCTAAGGTATGTTATTTATAGGTCATCTTACCATTTTCGCTATAACTTTTTTTCTAGAACGATTCGATGGTGAAATTACTATGGTATTGAGAAGAAATATCAAAGTACATGTGGTAAAATTTTCATCTCCTTATTCTCTATAATTATGGAGATACACTCTATGGAAGATAGGGTTTTTGACCAATCCTAAGCTAGTCAATAAACAGGTGTTCCGGGTAAAACAATCATAACCTATTCATAGAGAATACAAATGACGCGGGACCAATTAAATTGGAAAGAGTACGGACTATAATTTCTTTTGTGTGGGTTTCTGAATCTGATGTTAAATATTGAGCACGGGGAATTCTGTACAAGTTCACTCTCCTGAATAAACCATAATTGAATAAAGTCTACCATTCTTTATATAACTTCTTTTTGAGGATTCAAGGAGTGAAACTTGGAGGAGTTTTAGAGATCACATTTAGTAATATTATCTATAGGATCAGATTATTCCAAGAATTGAAGAATTATAGAAGTTGAATAAGTCTCAGGAAGCATTATCAGGCTCTATGTAATGGTTGGTTAATGGTTATGATTTAATGTAAAGTTTTATTATCTCTCATATATTCTTGGGTGGAAGGAAGGGGAAAGGATGGATAGGTCAAATCTCTTTTGATATTGGAGGATTTCATCTTACTCTTGGAGGTTTATCCCTCCCTTTATATTTGGAAGCTGTAGCTACCTTTGGAAGTCATCACTTCCCTTGAACAATAACTATTGATTATTTCTCATATATTGTGCATGGTGTATTGTGGTGTATTTGGTGTAACTCTTATACTATTGTTCATTTCTCATTGGATATAATTGAATGGTTTAAGTATAATTTGAAAGGGTTTTTAAATTGTACTTTCTACTGATTCATCCCCCTCTCAGTATCAACAATTGGTATCAAAGCATGTTACCTTCAGTACAATTTAACCACTGGAAGGAGGATCCTAAGAAGAAATGGAAGACAAAATTCCAAATGGGATTCCACCATTTGATGGAAGCAATTTTGAATACTGGAGTAATAGAATGGAAACTTACTTGAAATCTCTTGGGGAAGATGTTTGGTTCTCAGTTGCTTCAATATACAATTCTTTGAAGAAACCAAAGACTGCAGCTTAGAAGGAAGCAAAAAGGAACAACAAATTGGCAATAGATACCATCCTGGATGGATTGACATATTCAGTGAAATCCAAGGTGGGATCATTTTCATCATCAAAAGATATTTGTCACAAGCTACAAGACCTTTATGAAAGGGAAGAAGTAGAAGAAGAAGAAGAAGAAGTTGAAGCAAATTACAACATCTCAGATTTCAAAGAAGCAAATAGAGGTCAGTTCTTTTTATTTAATTTTGAAGGAGTAGGACATGTTGAATTTGAATGTCCTCATCCAAGGATTGAAAGAGATGACATTGAAGAAGAAAATTCCAATGAAGAAGAAGAAAATCATGAAGAAAAAATTATTCAACAAGAAGATGAGAATCTTAAAAAATTGAAGCATGTTGAGATTGAAAATAGCAAGCTCAAATACACACATAGAAAACTAAGAAGTGAATTGGGTAGTTGTGAAAACAAAGTTGTAATTTTGAATAAACAATTAGAAGACTTTGAGAAACTAAGAGAAGAAAACATTTCCTTGAAAACTCTACTTGAAGAAGAAAGAAGAATAGGAGAAGTAAGGAATGTCCAAATGATGAGGAAAGAAGAAAATTGTGAGAAACTTTAACAAGAAGTTGTCTCATTGAGGAAGAGCTTAAGAAACTCTCAAGTTCCAAAAGACTTAACACATCTTGGATGAATGAGTGAAACTTCATACAAAGAAGATGAAAATACCAACAAGAAGGTTGAAGAAAGAGCTACACAAACAGTTGATGAGAAGTGGACTAGGATACCAGAAAGAAGGAATGATTACAAAAGAGATGAATATCCAAGAAGACCTCCTACCTTCAGGAATCAAAGAAGATTCAATTAGTATGAAGGAAACTACATAAGAATAGATCATGAACCCAGATGGACTACATCATAAAGAATACCACTTACTCCAAGGTATCAAAATTTCTTTCTTGGTCATTGTTATACTTGCAAAAAATTTGGACATAAGGCAATTAATTGCAGAATCAATGAAAGGAACAAATACATAAGAAACCTGAATGGTGTAAATAGAAGATATAGAAATAATCATGGATTTGTAAACAAAATCTATAATTCATTTTCCCCATTGATGGAAAAAAATATTGTATGCTACAAATGTAATTATCTTGGTCACAAAGCATGAGATTGCAGATATATGAATGAAGATGT
>JASDQU010295709.1:0-14159 GCA_032191745.1 Picea mariana | reverse complement strand
GTGATAAGAACTTTGTTAATGGCTTCCACTTGGCCATTAGACTGTGGATAATAAGGCGTTGAGCTATCATGGCGAAGGCCCAACTTCTCCGTTAGTTCGGACATCATATTATTTCTAAAATGACTACCGTGATCAGTAACGATAGCCTGAGGAAAACCGAATCGAGTAATGACATGGTTAAAGAGAAAAAGTGATGCAGTCCTCCCGGTGTTATCAAATGTCGGCATCGCCTCGGCCCATTTCGTAAAATAATCAACAGCTACGATAATATATCCATGCCCCCCGGCCGAGTGAGGATGACAGGTCATGAAGTCAATGCCCCATTTAGCGAACGGACCTACGGAAACTACAGNGTGGAGATTGGTCTGTGTCCGCACTCACGAATTTATCCTTGAACAACCTCCCCCTATCCAACGCCTTACATTAGCATCCGCCAACCGTTGGGCCAACAAAATCCATTGGTTAGTCTGCCCAAATTTTCACTTAAATGTTGAGTATTCTCAAATATGGGGAGGAGGGCACTCGACAGTACGATCAGGCATGATTTTCGAGACGAGGTACAGAGAATTAATTGCAGGTCACAGGCACAGAAACCAAGACAATATTTCTCAAGGGCCTGGGAGTGCCAGAGTCGGATTGAGGCGTGGAGACAGTCATTTTTGGGTAATTCGATGCCACAAATTCAATGGTTCTATATGTTTTCGGATCTGAGAAAATATTCTGTAGCTTAATTCCAGAATGAGGTATACTTACGTATTTTGCCAAATTCTTTTGTTGAGTTAGTAAAAAGGCCTACCCATTTGAGAGAAGGACCCAGAGATGTATTCCACTAGGGACAAACTCTGTTATCAATTTTTTGTGCTCATATTTGATGCTTATGTCTCTTCATTATTGATATTTTCCTTCTTTAAGGTGCACTTTAATTTATGCTCATTTAATACAATTCTCTATAAGTAACTTCAATGAAAAGATATTGGATCAATATCTATGTTATATTATTGGATATCTGATATATCTCTATACATTTCTTTACTATATCTCCACTCTCATTTCATGCCAAAAATAATATGGATCAGTGGTATCAGAGTAGGTTGCTCTTGATCATTTTTCATTGCATGTCCCCGACGAGGTCTAAGTATAGCAAGTTGGATCTCAAGCTTGTCTCTCTTGAGGACAATATCTCTCACATGCCCAAGAAAACCTCCATGGCAAATGAAAATAAAAATGACGGAGTAGAAGATTCAATTAATCTATTTCTTAAGCAATCTCTCATGCGACATAGGGACAAAATGATGGAGAATTTTTCCCACATCCTTCAACACCTGTCAATAACAACATGCGCGTCTTCATCAAGTGATGAATTTGGAAGCACCTATCCTTTCAAGGTACAAGTTAATTTTTATATTCTCATATTTGAAGGTCAGATATGTGCAGATGCCCTAGAAAAATGGTTAAATCTGCTAGAAGGTTATTTCTCTATTCACAAATTTTCTGATAGGGAAAAGATCACCTTCGCACTCCTTAAGGATCTCCCCCATGTCAAACATTGGAGGGAAACTTACTGGGAGAAAAGTTCCACAGAAGAGTCTGGAATATATGGGGTTGAGCCCACTTGGGAATTTTTTGTGGATGCAGTCAAGGAACAATATTACCCTATTGGTAACTATGACGACCAATACATGAGATGGACCACACTACATCAAGAGAGGGGCCAAGAAGTGTCGGAGTTCACCAATACCTTCCATACCTTGTGCACCAAGCTGTGTATCAAAGACTCCGAGCGATATTTGGTTCTGAAATACCATGGGGCTCTACACAGATACATCCAAACTGAAATGGATTTTATGGAAATCTCATCACTGGGTGTTTCTTATCGATATGATGTTAAAATCGTGCAGAAATTTAAGCACCAGAACAAGTGGTAATTTGGTTCTGCAAATCTGCAACAACCAAAGAATGGTAAATATGACCCTAACAACTAGCCTTCAAAAAAATAGTCCAAGCCATAGGAAAATAAGGGTAACAAAACTACAAAGAAGAACACTGGAAAATGGTGTGATTTCCACAAAATCCCTGGGCACAACATCGATGAATGTCGCTCAAAACATTCATTGGTGGCCAATATCAAAGAAAAGGAGTCGAATCCTGATTCAAAATATGATTCAGAAAATACTAGTAGAAGACAGATCATTGACACGGACCCCAATGCTATTGTCACGACTACAACAATTCAACCAGAAGAACCAACATATCGTGAAGAGGGGGAGAACCTTTTTCATTCATAGGTGTGGGTGAAGGGGACCCCGCTGCATTTTATTGTTTATAGCGGAAGACAAAAGAATCTCATCTCAGTAGAGGTCGTCAAACAGTTGGGATTGTCGACAACACCACACACACAACCATACAACATCGGGTGTCTTTGCAAGGGATGAGATATTCATGTTAGCCAATAGTGTCAATTGTCATATGACATCCAACCCTTCAAGGATGAGGTATTATGTGATGTTTCCCCATTGGATGTCTATGATGTTCTTTTGGGCCAACCATATATGTGGAAGCACCATGCTATTTATGAGTCTCAACCTCGTAGTGTCATTATTACTCTGGGGGGTCATCTCTACAGGATACCAGAGGTAGTTCCCACTATTATCCCACCTAAACAGTGTCGCAAGGTATTATCTTATACTACAAAATTCATCTTCTTCACAATCTATTCAAAATGTGAACAAAAGGATACTACAACCACTACAACCTCAGTCCAAGCACCTTCTATCAAACAGAATCAAGTCGGAAATATTGTAGCAAAGCACAAATATTCATTCTGCACATATTCATCTCAGGTAGGCCAATTGGTTAAAAAGGTCCAACCCTTCCAACATCAGGTTCTCGATAACCTTCCACAAGCCAAGCAATGCAACTTCTCTAGCAAGGAAAGCAACTCACCAAGGTTCAAGTTCAACAAATGCTTCCCCCTCTCCCCCGGAAACTCAATGCAATGGATACCATTGCTTCCTAAGGAGGGAGTATTGATCCATATGGATATCGGTGGCCACCCACCTATTCCACTAACGCAGAACAAAGTTTTCCACCTTGGCAGTTTTTCAGTAGTTTTTTGGGTCCCAAATTTCTAGGGTCGTTTTGAGGCCCTAAACAATGTTTTTTGGGGATTTGGGGCCCAAATATCTGTGTTTATGGTTTTATATCTAATATATCTATGTTATATTATTGGATATCTGATATATCTCTATACATTTCTTTATTATATCTCCTCTCTCATTTCATGCCAAAAATAATACGGATCACTCCACTAGGGAATGAATTCCTATTCCTATTGATAATAAAGTATACACTACTTGTGGTGAGAAAGTAGTGGCTCTTAAGGAAAAATTTCTCACTTGGTGACTCCACATTTGTTTTTTTGGTTATGAGGATGGCTCATCATCTGAACCCTTCCTCTTTATTCTTTTCAAGCAAAGAAAACTAGATGAAAGAGACCATTGATAAGATGAATTCAATGAGATATGAACTCCAAGAGATTGGAAACGTGCAAAAGTTAAGAGCAGTAACAAAGGCTTCTCATAAGCTCAATGAAGATATACAAGAATATAAAAGAATGCATGATGCTACTTCAATGTTCTTTTATCCTTAAGATGCTACTCATAATGAGGAATGTCTTGAATATTATATATATTTTGATGTTGTTGGTGTTAAAGAATACCAATACATGATAAATTTTCATGATGCTGACCTCTCAGACCAGGATCAACATTTTGACTTTGATGAAGCTACCCTCTAATATTATATGAAAAAGGATTCAATGTCTTATCCACTATCACATGTTTCTATAGGTGAGAAAACTCATATGGGAAAGAACATAAATTATTTGGCTATGAACTCTTCTTAGCTAAGAAATGTTGGATTACTAAGAGGAGGAGTGAATGAGTAATGAGCAATTATACCAATTATTAATCCTTTAAACCACAAAGTATATTCTTTTAATTATTCAACCATGTTCATCTTTTCATCATCAATATCTTACTGTATCATTAGCATTAACATTCATCAGTGTATAATAAACAATAACAAACACATTCACACTATGCACAGTACACCAATATTTATGTGGAAACTCAATGCAGGAGAAAACCACATAATTCTTTTCTTATATGTCAAGAATTAAATTCAAGGAAGCACCAACTTTCAATTCTCCATTTACAACTAGAAGGAGGCTCCAACCCCCTAGTTTATCAGGCTACAACCTAAGGGAAGCTCCAACTCCTGAATTCTCTAGCTACAACCAAAAGGATACTAAAACCCCCTATGTTCTCCAAATACAACTGAAAGGTGGCTACAACCACCTATCCTTGCCCCGTCCAACCACCCTAAAATATAAGTAAAATTATGGAACCACTGTCACACTATCACTATGATATATACTGTTGTAAACCTGTACCAATCAACCTGCACCAAACAACCTATAACAACCTGTACCAAATAACCTGTAATCAACATGTACCATAAACAAGTGTTCAACCATGCACCAACCTGTAACAAACAACCTGTAATCAACTTGTACCATACACAAGTGCATCAACCATGCACCAACCTCTACCTCAACATGTACCATCAACGAGTGCATCAACCATGCACCAAATATGTACCAATCATGAATCAAATACACATAAACTATGACTCATCAAGATGTACCAACATCATCAACTATAAACCTCATGTATGTGCCAACTCATCAACTACTTGTCTCAACCATGTACCCAACATGTACCTCAACCATATACCAACGATATACACCAATATAACAATTCATCACTCTATCCATAAACCCAATACCATAAAATATTACATCAAACCATGTACCACAACCTCTATCTGTAGCATACCTCAACCAAAATCCCTCATCGATTTCATCATCCAAATTTGATTTGTAAATCTGTAACAGACCTCGTGTATATGATCACGTACTTGCAAACCTTCATTAACTTTAACAACACAAGACCAACATTTTCATCAAACTTTACTTTAGTATCACATGACTAATTTTGGATTAGTCAACAACCCTAAATTGAAATAATCATAAATATGTACATGTAATGAATAAAGATATGAAAATAGTACACAATGTTCTTCAGTGTCTTTTATGCAATTCCTCCAGGTTTCACTACTTGGCACTTCCCAATTATAGCAAAAATGGCATACCTTGTTGAATTTTGGATTATTCTAGAGAGTGAATTTGTAGAGCATGCCCTGCATGTAATATTTGTTGTATGGATCTGAAAATGGTACAAAACATACTAAATACTATACTCTAACCAATACATTTGTTCTTACTTAATTAGGATCTATTATGAAGAAGTTATGACATTTTTACCCGAAACACCTATTTTAGACTAGTTTCAGGACTAGCCACAAACCCTATTTTCCACAGAGTGTAACTCCCAAAATACAATGACCCACAAGCTAAAAATTTTATCACAGTTACTTGGATATGTTTTTTCAATGGCCTCAAGATTTCACTATCTGAATCATTGTAAAAAAAAAAATTATTGCGAAAATGGTGAGATGACCTATAAATAACATACCTTAGAAAACATCATCAAAGGACTTTATCCTCCCTTGAATTTTGGCATTCTTTACTTCACCTTCCCTATGAAATGTGCCTTATATCTCCTTTTATTACCTCATTCACTTGTATATATTGAATATGCTCAATGGATACTAATGGGAGACCCTTGATCCCTTAATTATACTCTCCAAGTAGCTTCCTCTAGAAGTATCCACTTAACCACTTTGTCCACTTAGCCACTTTGTCCACTTAACCAAAATTTTCCACTTAACCACTTCTTGTTGCAACCACTTTATTATTTAAATAATTTCTCTTTGCAACCACTTTGACTACTTTATTATTTAAATAATATATCTTTACTCGAAACTTCTTGTTGCAACTAACTTTTATATAATTATTGAATTCATAGCTTCTTTTCCATTAAATAACTTCTTGTTGCAACCACTTTATTATTAATTTATTTATTGGTCAACCACTTTGACTATTCAATCTTCTCATCACAACTACTTTACCATAATTACTAAACTCACAACTTCTTGTTGCAACTAATTTATTTTTAATTATTTTCTTAATGCATCAACTATACCCATAATTAACTCCTAGTTTCACCCACTTTGACTAGTCAACTTCTTCTAGAAGTTTCTAGAGTAATTTGACTTATTTGACCTTCTAGGGGCTTCTAGATAACTCATGAGGGTTTTCCAACTTCACAAGGCCATAATTATCTTACCATGAGGAGTTATGTGACATTCCACATATCACCGGAAATGGCATGACATGTACTATCCATCTAGAATAGTATTACCTACATATACATTGGTCTTCATTACATTATTTCTCAACCAAACGTGGGTTACTTACCCTTACCTATAGAGCTACGACACATACTCAAGGGTTGAAATCAATCTCTAAAAGTTTATATCAATCTACAATATCACTCTTCAAAGGTTGACATCAATGAAAACCAACAATCCAGACCAATTGTCCATCAATCTAAACCAACTATCTGACAAGAAATATTGTGAAATACATTATGGTTGACATTCATCAAAGATATGAGTTAATCCCTAAATATCCTTCTCTTCTTACAGAAGGAAGATGTGATGTTGAGTCAACACTCTCATTTTTTGGAGAGAGCCATCATGGTCCTATTTATTTTATTGATCATTAGAAAAAAGTCCTTTCTAACAAAAATATCATGTATGAAGTAGACCCACACCCCTAGAATGCATCACTTGAAGCAATCGTTGTTGTTCTAGGGTAGCAACATTCACATCTAGAATATATCAACATCCGAGAAGGAACTTTGGCCATTCATGAAGAACTTGAAGCTAAGTTGAATTAGAATCTTGCTAGACAATAATAGCTTTTCCCATGTCCCTATCCAAAAAATTACAAGAGTGATCTACATGCAGATCTAAAACTCACACAACAAAAACTCAAGGTGCATAAAAAGAATAGTGAAAAACAAAATACATATGATAAAGAGAGAAAAACCATTAGATCATAATAACAACCATCGGTCCTATTGAGTGAGAGAGGGGTTCCTTTTATAAACAAGGTGACTTTTTCCTCCTCTTTAATAGTTGTTTACAATAGAAGTTGTTGAATTTAACTAAAATACTATAATAGAAATTTATGAAGTGAGCTATAACATTGATTATGGAGCACCCCCTTATCATGAGTGGCCAAGGAAGTGGTGTGCACTTCTTGGTGGCCCAATTCCTCCCTGTTTAGATTCGGAAGCATCCTCGCTTCCGCTAGAAAATGAGGGAAATGGTGCAACAATGTCTCTATAGGCATCCATTTGGCTTGAGTTGATGGATGTAACTTTCAAACCACAAGATAGGAAACATATTTCTGCTGGTGAGTGGTCCAGGTCTTGGAGTTGAGAATGGTATCAATGAGCAGAGGAGGTTGAAAATATGGAATATTATCCATCGGATGATGGAATGTGACAGTTTCCTCAAGAAAATGTGGTTTGAACAACTTGAGATTGTTTATATTGAGCACATCGTGGATGTTGAGTTGTGAAGGAAAGTCCATGCGATAGTAATTCTTGCCAATGTGTTCCAAAACAATGTATGGGTCATAACATAGTGGGTGTAGCTTATGGTGATGGCCTTTGAAGTGGTGCCTATCCAAAAATAGCCACACACGATCTCCCGACTGAAAGAAAAATTGCATGTGATGCATGTCATGCCTATGCTTTGCAGATTCTTGGGATGCTTGTAAGGCAACTGCTACCTGAGTATGGCACTATGCGATATGGTGGATAAAACATTGTGTTGAGTGTTGTTCATGTTGATGGCATGTAGGCCTTGAAAGGTTGAGGGTGATGGGCATCTTTGAGGGTGCAAGGGGATGAAACCCAAAACAAACTTCGAAGGGAGAGAAACCAATGGAGGAGTGTGTGGTCTGATTGTAACTATGTTGTATAATATGGAGATAAGAGTCCCATTGTTTGTTTTTAGAAAAATAGTTATGAAGGGAGTGAACAAGAGTATGATTGACAACTTCAATTTTCTCGTCGATCTGGGGGTGAAAGGAAATGGAAAAACAAAGTTAGAAACCCAACAGGGACCATAGATTACACTAGAAGGTGTTGAGGAAGCAGAGTCCCTATCATAAATAATGATACTAGGAAATTTGAAGTGAGGCCAAATATGATGGAAGAAGAGGTCTGGGATTTGAGTAGTAGATGTAATATTATGATAGCGGAGAAAAAGAGCCATCTTAGAAAAACAACAAATGACTACCCAAATAACATCATGTTTGCAGAGAGTGGTAGGAAGTCCACTCAGAAAATCCATGGAAATGGATTCCCAAGGAAGAGAGGGCACTGGTAAAGGATGGTAGATATCATTCTTATGGTTGGATGTCTTATTTTGTGAACAAAGAGAAAAAGAGAGAATGAATTTATCCATGTGTTTGGGCAGTGCGGGCCAATAAAAGTGGCACCAGAGATCGAGGATGGTATTGGCTGTGCTAAAATGCCCCCCACACGCAGTGACATGTGCTTCATAGATGAAAATAAAACAATCTTTGAACTGTGGAACACACAGTTGGTTGAGTTTGTAAATCCAACCATTGCAGATAGTATAATCCAGAAAATGAGTCTAATTGATTATTGTAGGCTGATGCAATGCGCCCCAAATTTCACCAACAAATGGATCTACTACATACATGTCTTTCCAGGCATCATATGTTGCAAAATGAACCACTAAAATGTGTAGGACCTAAGTAGGTGGCCAACTTAACAAGTAATCCATATTTTTAGTGGTACCCTTCTTGTATTTGATTACTAGGTGGAATTCTTTAATATAGGTGACCCACTTCAGATCAAGGGGTGATGATCTGAAGATCGAGGGGTGATGATCTGTGTGAAGAATTGTTTCTTTTCCTAGAATATAATGGATCCATTACCTCCATTACTATACCAAACTATATAACTCCTTGTCATAGGTGTTGTAAGTAACTTTGGCCTCTGCAAGAATTTATGAATAGTAGACCACCGGGTGACCTCCCTATTTAAGAATATCCCCAACGGCAAACTGAGATGCATCCATATCAATCTCAAAAGGCTGAGTCATATATGGAAAATGGAGAATAGGGGAATAACATAATGTTGTCTTGAACTTGGAAAAGTGGCGTGCAACCTCTGCATTCCAAATAAATTTGGCGTGATTGGAGAGATAGTGTAGAGGATGGGTCAAATGAGAAAAATGGGAGACAAATTTCCTATATAAATTGATACCACCCATGAAAATCTTGAGGTCATGTGCATTAGAGGGCATTGGCCATTGTGCCAAAACTTATACACAAGATGGATCTGGGTGAACCCCTACTATGTCTAAAATGAAACCCAAATATTGAACTGGTGTCTATCCAAAATATGACTTCTTTTCCTTTACCTAAAGCTTATGCACTCACAGTAGCTCAAGGAAACACAAACATGTAGAAGATGCCCTGCCTAGGATGTACTGAATACCAATATATCATCAAGATAAATAACCACAAACTTACTCAAGTGTGGCCGGAAGATATCATTAATTAACCTCATAAATGTGACCAGTGCATTTGTTAGCCCAAATGGAATTACCAACCACTAAAAATACCAAACTTGGTCTTGAAAGAGGTTTTCCATGTGTTTGTTTCATTCATGTGAACTTGATGATAGCTAGCTATCAAAACCATCTTTGTGAAGAAATAATTCTCTTGTAAGTGGTCCAACAAATCCTCAATCTTGGGTAAGGGGTAGTGGTTTTTAACTGTAGATTTTTTAAGGGCATGGTAGTCAGTCACAAGGCACCATTTGAAAGCATCCTTTTTGGGAATAAAAAAGGATGGGGATGAACAAGGTGACGATGAAGGTTGAATATGGCCTAAGTTCACAATTTGACCAATTTGGCATTCGATCTGATCAACCTTTCAGGGAGCTAGGTGATAGGATGGGGTGTTGGGAAAAGAGGAGCTAGGAATGAGATCAATTGTGTATTCAATAGATCGAGATGGGGGTATGCCCATTGGTTGAGTGAAGACATATGAAAATTCATGGAGAAGGGGAGCCATGTCCAGAGGTGCTGGGTTGGTGAGGTTATCGAGTTTAAATGGGAAAACTAAGCACAACAAGACATCTTTGGTCATGTTGACTCACTTAATGATTATAGGTCCAATAATAGGTTGGGTGGATTTAAGAGCATAGGACATAAGAACATAGGTGTGCCCCTCTTGTTGCAGGTGGTATTGATGGGTTTTATCATGGTATACAATGTGTTAAGTCTTTTGGTAGGGGATGTTGAGTAACAAATTAACACAATCTAAGGGGGAGACATTGTGCACCACAATATCCCGGAAAGGACCAATAGAAAAGGTCACCGCACAACACCGAGAGATAGTAAGAAGAGGGCCTCCCTTTTTTACCCAATTGAGCTTATATTTTGCGAGGTGTGAAGTGGTAGGTAATTGAAGGCTTTGTACCAAATCCTAGGAAACAAGGTTCTTTTGGCTTCCATTTTGCAGGATTAGAGTAGCTAGCTCATGCTTAATCTGAAAATTATGTGTAAACATGGGTAAATTAGAGGGGTCGAGTTCATTAGCGGTCATAAGGATAAAAGTGGGGTCAACTTCGGTAGGATTTCCAAGAGAGATGACTTTAGGATGGTGTTACAGATTATTTTCTTCACCCCTATGACCATTAATGATGTACACCTATCCTTTGTCTTTAGAAGGATCAAGTGACTTAATCCCTGAAGAAGAATGAAGATGAACTTTCCAAGAGAGATGAAATTATCTTTTTCTTTGTAAAGAACCTTGTAAAGAAGGATCATCACACCCTAATCAGGGTTAAGGGTACAATGATCTAAGATCGATACAAGTTGCACCACAGTGACCTGTGACATCATTGTAGTTTTCTCAGTTTTAAGGCTGCGACAATTGTCTGTATGAAGAAACAAAGAAGCTTCTCGAACAAAATATTTGAGGGTGAGGTGGAATTTGATCGGTTTGGATCTGAGTCACATCCCTGATCTCATAATATCATCCTAACCTCCTCACCCTATCCTTTTGAGCTTATAAAAGGAGGGGAGTTCTCATGGGGAAAGTTAGTTTTTAGAATAGATTTTTTGGGTGAGCTTTTGGAATAGAGTTTGGATTAGCTTTAGCTATAGCTGATTCATATGGAGTGTTTGGGCTCATGGTTGATTTGAGTTTCACTTTGTGAAGCTGATATCATAAGTATCTTTCAGATCTACAGTCTCAGAATCCGTGGAGTAGAAGTGTATGGGAAGCAAGGAATTGCTGGAAGGAACCTGACAACATCAAGGCATCTGGTTGTATCTTTCTTCCACATTATTTAATACAACTATACTTTTTCTTTCCTATATGAATGTTATTTTTCCATATTGTATGATTCCTTGATCACGTACATAGTTTCATATCGAATAGAATCTGTTATTCTTATTTTCATTAGATTGCATTTCTTTGTAGATATTTCTCCATAAGCCTTACAACGGAGCTCAGATCACATTGGAGAGGTCAGGTCTACAACATTTAAAAGGTATGTTTTGGATCCTCTTCTTATTTGGTAATTGAAATCTAAGGAAAGTTTAGTATATTGTCTTGTTTTGTTCTAGTTTCAGGGTGAAACTAGGGAGATCAGTTTATGTCTGCACTTACCAATTTGTCCGATGACAAAATTGGCGACCATACTGGGGAAACAATTTTTTGTTTTCCTAGTTTGTCTTGATTTATTTCTTTGATTGCTTGGGTTTTGTTTTCTGAGTCACTGGGAGATCCATACTGACTCTCTGACTGCTTATTTCACTGGAAAACCTTCATGTTTTTTTATTTTTTCCACATTTTCTTTGATCGACACACCCTTCCTTGAGAGACAGTGCAACATTGTCACACTTTGGTATTCAATGCCCTACGATGATCACGATTGTCGCACTATGTTAGTATAGTAACATGCGACGATTGTGTGAAAAAATAGTTTTTGGTGGTTTTTCTTGCCTAGATCTGAGATATGGTTTTGGGGTGAATTTTTGGGTTTGATTATAGTCTGGTTACGGTCTTCTTGACATCATATTTGAATCTACTTTTAGCCATATTTTCTTTGTTTTATCTTGTTTTCTTTTGAAATATTTGATCTCTTTCTTTGAGTGTCTTTCAGTTACAAAGTATTGTTTTTCTTTAGAATTGTTTAGTGAAAGAAAACTTCTTTTCTGAATAGTTCGTTTTAAAAGAAAAAAATTAGTTTGGGTTGCTTTTGTTTTGAAAAAAATTGCTATTGATTTTAGCTATATTTGAATTTAAAAAAAAAAATAATTTCTTTCTTTGCATTAGATTGGGGGCATCTTTGCATTTGAAGTAGCGAAATTGCATCGTTTTTTGGCATTTTTGGTCTTGGGGGGGCCAAGAATCGTGCATTGGTGTCAGTCTATTTGGTCATTTCTTGAAGATCTTGGTATTGATGAGTTTAATAAAATTTTGGGACATTGTGCATCTGGGAATGATTAACGTTTTCTCCTTCTCGTAATATAGCTTTCATTGAAGTGAAATATTTTCATTTTCATTTTTTTGCATAAGTTTAGACTCGGTCAAAACATCATTTAGTCCACACCATTTTCCTCTTGAGTAGCAACAACTTAATAAAATTTACACGTTAATTAAAATCTACCTAGAAAATTTTATTTCTAGGGATCTTTGCAAACTATATTAGATTAGTTGTAGGGATTTGGAATAGGTGTGAAAGTTAACTTTCCAAAGTTGTAAACAAACATAGAATCTTGAGTTAGGGAGTGGTGAAATCCATTTACTACATTTTGTCTTGGGAATCCCTTCTCACACAAGGGTCAATCACAAGGTTGCATTAAGGACATCTAAGTTACTAACCCTGATTTTTTGGTCTTGGTGTAGTAGTTGTGCGTATTATTGGGGGTCAGTTGAGAAAACAAACTTGTGTAGGCCTTCTCAAGTCAATTTCGGGCTCAGTTACCCTACCCTTACATGTATATCAGACTGTCGATTATTTCCCCATGCATCATTGTTGTATTTGGTAACCTTAGTGGCATTTCTTTAGGGTTAATACATGACGTGACAGTGAAGGGGAAAGCCTTTGCAGTACCTGGAACCGACGTTGGCCAAAATCACTCAAGGTCCTTGAAGGGTAAATCTATGTTTATTATGTGGAAGCTTGATGATCCGGATTATTTTCGGCACAAAATGAGAGCGGAGATATAATAAATAAATGCACAAAGATATCGTGGATATCCAATAATATAATAGAAATGTATCAGACATGCAAGCATAAACACATAGATACAGTAATACACGATTTCTATTAATGAAATAAATGTACAGAGACTATAAAAATATAGAGTGAAAGACTCATTAGAATGGTGGCAGCTTATCTCTGAGAAGATATATGACGGCTACTCACATTTGCAAGAAGATGATTACAATGAGTCTCCAAAGGCCTTTTTACAATAACAGGAATGCCAAAAACCCTAGACATACAAAAACCTAACCCTAGGAGATGAAGTGCCAAAAGTCATGTGGGCCTCGTTTGGGTAAGTTAGTACATCAACTTCCCGGGGTTGTAACTTTTGCATACGATCTTCGTTTTAGGCGCATGATAGTCCATTGGAAAGGTATCATCGAGGAGATTCATTTTGGAGGCAATATGGAAGGAACTTCCATATTGCTCCCTGTTTTCCCAAAAACTTTGTTTAGGTCCCGTTATCGTATTGTTTGTAGCTATGTCAAAAGGATAGAGGATTGAGGCCAAATTGGCGTAACAGGAACCTTCCCCACCCAATGTCACCTCAATGGGGAGTTTATTTCTATTTAGGGAGGTTAACACAGGGGATACATCCTCGAAAACCTGGGGTTTTGAAGAGGCCAAAGTATAAAGGTCAAGGCAAAGTTTCCTCCTCACAGGTTACCACCAAAGGTCAGATAATCCAGCTAATCAACCAATAAAGAAGTGTATGCCCAAAGAGAACACCTGCCCGGAACAAGACAATAACAAGATAATATGTATGCAGGCTATATATTAGTGGGTTAGTACTTCATG
>JASDQU010295706.1:0-14159 GCA_032191745.1 Picea mariana | reverse complement strand
AAGATATTGAGTGTGAGGTCAAAATGAGGGAAAGTATGGAAATGATGACATCGATGATAATCATACTATAGAATAATAAAATGAGAACCACATAACCACCATGGGAACTCCATAGAGCCCACATAATGTCTCATTCAATGGCCAAATAGTAACTCCATATTGTGAGAGAATGAGAACCTGACATAGCCACCATGGAAACTACAAGGAGCCCACTAAGTGTCTCATTCTAAAGTTGGGCAGTGAATTCGATTGGAATCTGGAGCTTACCCATGAATCTCTTCCTTTTACTAAATTTCCCTAGAAAAATGGTTAGTGCTTTGAGTGGCTCTTACTGTGCCACGAAACATTTCCGGTGGATTTCTAACTCTATTAATTCATGCAACTATATGACCTAATATAAATGCATCACACTACATATGAGACCCCACAAAGAGGGTAGTTGACAATTCCTCTTTASTGATCCCCGTACCATGTGTGTTTCCTAAAAAACAGTGCAAACAAATACTTTATGTGCCTTTGACATATCCCAGACAATGACGCCAAATTGACGAGCTAATTTATTACCCTAGAAAGAGAAATAAAAGATACCGTGCATTAATTGTCAACCCAGGGTTTAGATGATAAGATGAGCAATGATTGAATTGAGTATCCAAACAAGAAAATAATCCAGTGAAAATTGGATCTATGTCACTTACAATAATCTTGGTGATTTCATGTAGCTTTTGAACTGTTTCCATGGATGCTATGACTATTGTACTTGCTTTAAAAGGATGAGAAAGAGAGAAAAAAAGGGCATGATTTTTTGGTCTATCCACTACTACCATGATTCCATTCTTTCCTTCATACATGATATATATAATGGTTGTAGGAGACCCAATGTCTTAATTGTCTCTCCCTTATTTTGTTTGCAGCACTAGTTTTAAGACCTTCCTAGAAAACAACAACATCACATAGCTGAGAAGGGAATGCAAATTGGCTCAAAAGATAGCTCAGAGAAGCAAAAGACGTGATCATTCAACTGCGCGAGGAGCAAAGGATGTCAGAGGAAAGAATCACGAAGCACTTCAAGGAATGTGGTCCGAACATGAAAAAAGCATGTGCATCTCTTGCTAGCACTCAAATAAGGCTAAAGGGGAATGCGGTCTTGCGGAGACAAGTAAAGAATCTGAGAATACAAAATTGGTCTCTCAGGAAAACACTCAAAATATTGAGATTGCAGGTGGGACCAGGGGCACGATTGACATGATCCCATTTTTTGTCTTTTTGAACGTGGCTCAAAAAAATTCCTCCTCTTGTGTCGTATCTTCTGCAGAGAAACAAGAAGTATGATGGGCACCCACGCGGTGGATATTCATCGCACAGATGTTGTAAACCCACCCATCGAGAAGGACAAGTGTATGAGAAGCACATTATAGTTTTGAAGGAGATGCATGGCCCCTCATCCATCGTCGCCACCTGGAAAGAACGAGTGACAACCCACAGTCATCTGCCATACCAACTCGCCACATGCATACTACAACCAATGATTGCGCGGCAGCCACCAAAGCTCGTTACACTGGGTGGAAAATTTCTGATAGTGCGCTCGATCATTTGGGTAACCACTCAAAGGAGAAACGCCAATGCATCACCTCCTAATGATTGAATCTTACTGATGATCGAATGATCATGATTAAGACGTCGGTTATGACATGATTGTGTGCAGTTGGGTTTCCATTTTTAGTAAGTTCCATTTGAAAGGTCATCTGGTAGGGAATAACCAGAATTGAAATTCTAGGAGTAGTAGTTCGAGGCATGGTAGCCCAAGGGGCGTAGTTTTTTATATATATTGCATCTCTTTAATGTAAGTCAGGTTGGTTGGAAAAGTAGTGTAGATAATAGACTGTTGATGTAATCTTTGAACCCGATTGAAATATAATGCAGAAGTCCTAAGGCTTTGACGAAAATATTATAATGGTGGTGGTTTGATGTATTGTGATCTTGTCTATGTATGTACTTCATGTTTTCTGTATATTCATGCCTTTCATTTGTTTAGATTGGAACGTTTAATAAGTCTAGAATTCATCGTGCGGTGCTTTAGACTTATCCTTTCAAACTCTGTGTTTTATTCTAAGTAATTTAGAATTCATCCTTAGTGGTGCTTTGAGTTGCTTTATGTTCTCTTTCTTTCGCCACACACAACGACCTTTAAACTGAAAGACCATTGCTTGCTTAGCCTTTATCCTCTCAAAGTTTCTCCTACCAAGTCATTGTATTTCCCTCACTTTTAGAAGGTTGAATCCATGGCCCAAGGTTCTATATTTCGTTGTTAGCGAAACCATAAACATTGCACAAACACAACAAATCTAGCCGACAATTCAAAGTCATTACCTGTTAGAGACTGAGTCTTAGAGAGAGCCCTCTCTAGTTTGGAAAGGCTAGTTTCCAATTTTAAAGTCGGTCTGTAGGTTACCTCTGTCGTTTGTTTTCTCAGCCAAACAAATTTACAGAGTGCTAACTTCTTGGCGCCATTGTCGGGGATGAAATTGAATAAAAGTCTCCCTGGAAGAATGACTAAAGCTGTAGTTTTGACCCTTGAGGGTAAAAATGGGTTAGACGACTATATTGGCTGAAATTTTTTTTACCCTAGCGACTCCAATAAATGAGACCAGTAGCATATAGTAGTTAGAATCATAAATCCTGGCTCCAAATAAAGTTTATACCAGAGCCAACCCTGATCCAGAACTGGTAGCGCTCGTGCTTGATCCCAAAAAACTTATGCGCAAAGCAAAGGAAGAGGTACTAGACCCATTCTATTACCTGGATAGAAACCTATCCTTTCCCAAGGACGGAGTACAAAGCATCGATGACCTTGAGTTCAACACATTGTTCGAACAGACCTTGTTCAAGTCTAATTCAGAAACCTACTTGGATGAGATAATCTTCGATGAGAAGAGGTTTCATTTGATACAAAATAACCCCCTGTGAACTGCCATAATCCCCACCATCCAACAAGCTCACAGAATTCCTAGAGTTATGGCGGCTAGATTCACCCCTCTTCTTTTACCAGCTCAACTACATGATTTGTCCCAGAACAACAATAAGAGAATCAAGCTATATGAAACTGAAGGAAATGCTTCCGCCCAAAAGCATTTGGATTGGTTTAATGATTTTGTTGACCTTGAAGAGGTCGATCATGAGGATGTGAAAATGAGATTGTTCATGCAGAGTCTCTCAGGGGAGGTAAGAAAGTGGTTTAAGGCCCTTCAAGAAGCGAGCATCCCTAATTTTGCAGCATTTGAAACATCAATTCTTGCCAGATGGGGCGATAAAAAGAATCCCCTGCAATTACTAACTTAGTATAACAATATAAAAATATCACCAAAGGAAACATTGCAAGAGTTTTCGGCCAGATTCATGAAGGTTTATAACTCAATTCCCATAGAATTCAAACCGCCTCCCAGAGCTGCTCAGCTTCGATACGTTTACTCCTTTGATAGTGATTTCACCTTACTGCTAAGAGAAAGGAGATCTAATACTTTAGGCGCTATGATGAGCGACATGATTGAAGTCAAAGTAAAAATGATGGCATCGAGGAATATCAAACAAAATTTTGACAGAAATGGGAAGAAGCCCCAAGGGGACGCGCAACCCTCAACGTCTCGATCGTCAGACGAAAATTTCGATTTGATGATGAAAACTATGGAGAAGCTAATGGAAAGGATGTACATGGATAACAAGCCTGCCACTAGGGAGCAAAATGATTTCTAGCCTAGAAATCAAAACTTTAGAAGAGCTCCAGTTCCGCAAATTAGGCAAAGGGACCAAAGAGATCAAGTTGATCAGCAAATAAGACCTCCTTTCCAAAACAACTATGCAAATGAAGACTTTGATAAGATGATCCAAGACCAGATGCATTGCTACGATGATACAAATACATGTGTGTTCTTAACCATAGGAGAACACGATAAATTCGTGGACGCGAATGATAGTTTTATGCTGGAGACTGATGACACACTGTATTTGTAAACATAAGAGTTTGGGAAAGGATATCACAACTCGATCATGCAGTTTCAAAAGAAATATAACCTCAGGAGGAAAAAGATGTATGTAGAGCCTCCGAAGACCAATCCCATAAAGGAACCCCAGAAAAATATCCCTTCTTCAAGCCAACCAAAGAAAAATAATTCAGCAAGGAACGTGATGGAGAAGGAAAAATCAAAGGAAGAGTCCCTAAAGAAAGCGTCGGAGGCGAGTAAGAAAACGAGCATCAAAGAGGTAGATAAATCTCCTCCTCCTTTTAATTTTGAGAACGAAATGGCCAAAATCAAAATCTTTGTTCCTTTTAATGAGTTAATCAAGAAGGGAGAATATAGGAACTAGATCATTAAGATGTTGAATATGGAAGAGGATCCTGACACCCTGAACATCTAAGACGACCACCCTCCCATCTTATTTGGTCTGTGCGTAGACGAAACTGACGATACTGATGATGTTCCTCCTTTCTACGTCAGTCTCAAAATTCATGACATGACTTTGCATAACGCCATGTTGGATTCTAGCGCGTCGCATAATCTCATGCCAAAGGTGGTCATGGATGATTTAGGATTGGACGTCACTAGACCTTATAAGGATCTTTTCTCTTTCGAATCAAGAAAGGTCAAATGTTTGGGTTTGATCAAAGACTTGGTCATGTCATTATCTCAAATTCCATCGAAGAATATGGTCATGGATGTGGTGGTTGCTGACATTCCCCCAAAATTCGACATGTTGTTATCCAGATCTTGGGCTGCTAAATTAAAGGGAACCTTGCAGATTGACATGTCTTATGTTACCATCCCTGTCTTTGTCCAAGAAAGAAGGTTGTACAGAGAGGTGTTGCTCAAGCACATGGTGAGTAGAAAACCCAACCGAACAATCATTCTATCTACTCCGCCAACACCGAAATTGGCTCCTCTATTTTTTGTTTTGAAGAGGGGGAGCCAACAAATGTCATGACTGTCAAAGATGAGGCCACATGTCGAGCAGGGGAATGCGCAGATCAAAGAAATCACATGGAAAATAAAATGTGGAATATGATCTTGGACGAAGCTGTCAATAGGGAAGGAGTCGGAGCCGATGTGTGGATCAACCCTCCCAAAGTGGGCACAAAACTCTGCTCTTACAAGCTCGCCTTTGATTGTGCAAATAACATGGTTGAGTATGAGGCACTAATTTTGGGTTTGAGAACTTTAAAGGAATTGGGCACTAAAAGGATAGCGGTGCATGGAGAATCTGAGCTCATCATAAATCAAGTAAAGGGTATATACTTGTCCAAGCATCCCAGACTAAGAGCATATAGAAATCTAGTGTTGGACCTCCTTGAATATTTTTCAGAGTATAATCTGTCGGTGATCCCAGGGGGAAAAATCAAATTGTAGATGCCCTGACCACCTCAACTTCGGTGTTTAAAATTCCAATTTTCCCCAATCGTAAGTATGGGACTGAAGTCAAACACAGGCCCGAAGTGCCCAATAACATCAAATATTGGTACGTTTTTCAAGATGACAAACAGGTGGAGAGGTTCCTCCAAATGAGCGATGAGTTTGATAATGTTAATATTGATGATGAATATTGTTGCGAAGAGGATGAAGACGTAGCTATGCATAGTAACGACGACCCCTTTCAAAACTAGATAGCTGGAAGGGATACAGTGCAACTAAAAAACAACATCATCCCCAAAGGATTGGTTCCATTAGAAAAGTTGTTTGATGAAAATGATGTAGCCAAAAATCCCAAAATCACTGCGATTGATGAAGATATTGAGGATTGGAACATCGAGACTCAAGAGAATCCTAAGATAATCAGATTGTCAAAGACACTTAGTCCGGAGATCAAGCAGAGATATATCAACCTCATGAAATATTTCCCAGACGTTTTTGCATGGATTATGAAGACTTGAAAGTCTATGACACTAGAGTAATTCAATATGTGATTCCCATCAAGGAAGATAAAAAACCGTTTCAAGAAAAAGGTGAGACAGATCAATCCCTTGCTGTTGTTGTTGATTGAAAAGAAGGTAAAGAAACTGTTTGATGCCAAAATTATTGCTTCTTTGAGATTTTCAAAATGGGTGGCCAACCTTGTGCCTGTAAGGAAGAAGAGCAACGAAATAAGGTTATCGTTTCTTTGAGATTTTCAAAATGGGTGGCCAACCTTTTGCCTGTAAGGAAGAAGAGCGGCAAAATAAGGTTATGCGTGGATTTTCGAAACCTGAATAGAGTGTCCCTTAAAGACAACTACACGCTTCCCAAGATGGATTACATCCTGCAGAAGGTAGTTGGATCCCAAAAAATGTCAATGTTGGATGGTTTTTATGGTTACAATCATATCATGGTGCACCCAGACGACCAGGAGAAGACAACCTTTACGACACCGTGGGGTACGTTCATGTATGCAAAGATTCCTTTTGGGATTATGAACGTTAGAGAAACTTTCCAAAGAGCCATGGATATAGCATTTGCAGAGGATAAATGCAAGTTTATCATGATTTACTTGGATGACATCACGGTGTTTTCTGATTCCGACGAACAACATATTGAACATCTGAAGAAGGTTTTCTAGAAATGCATAAAGTTTTGCATCTCATTAAATCCAAAAAAACAAATTTCGGGATGCAAGAAGGAAAGTTGTTGGGACACATAATCTCAAAGGAAGGCATAAAGATAGACCCCAACAGGGTGGAAGGGATTCTGAAGATCAACACTCCTAGGAGCAAGAAAGAGGTGCAGTCTTTCCCTGGGAAGGTGAATTTTCTGAGGATGTTCATTCCAAATTTGGTCAAGATTATAAAGCACATCATGAGTATGATCAGAAAAGGTAATGAGATAAAATGGACCCCTTAATCCAGAAAGTCGTTCAAGGACATCAAGGTGATGCTGACCAAAGCTACAGTGTTAGCCAACCCAGATTTCCCAAGGGAATTTATCCAGTTTTCTTTCGCCTCGGAACACACCATCACTGGCATCCTGTTACAGAAGGATGAGCAAAATTTCAAAGCATATGACTTAGTGAAGGCCGTCAAAGAATTCAGGACTTATATACTTCATTCCCGCATCATTTCTTATGTGCCTAGAAATTTCGTCAAGGATATCCTGACTCAGCCTGATCCCGAGTGGCGGAGGGGGAAATTGATCACAATCATGCTGGAATATGACCTTGAAATCAAACCTACAAAGATGATTACGGGTCAGGGGCTTGAAAATTTGATGGCTCAGTCAAACTGTGATGTTTTGGGAATAAATTTCATCGTTGATCTATCATAGAATACACGAGAAGAAACAATCCCGCGGGTATCTCAGAAATTCATCGATTTGCTTTAGTACACTGACATTATTTACGTGTTGAGAAATTTCCAAGCTCCTCCAAGGTTGAGAAAATTTAAGGCCAGATTTTTGAAATTGAAGGTGGCTAAGTTTTGCATCCTAGACAACTCCCTGTATTGGAAGGACCCAGGAGGGATCTTGTTGAATTGTTTGCTGGAAGAAGACACAGAATGAGCTATCAAGGAGTTCCACAAAGGAGACTGTGGGGGGCATCGTTATTGGAAGACCATCGCGGAAAAAATCTTGAGGGAGGGATTCTATTAGCCCAGTAATTTTGTGGACATATACAAAGAAGTTTCCAATTGCCACAAATGCCATATATTCGAATGGGAAAAGAAATCTGCAACCCCTGCCTTTAAAACCTATCTCTGTCGAAGCACCGTGTATGTAATGGGGCTTGGATTTTATAAGAGAGATTCATCCGCCATCTTCAGCCCAACATAGATAGATACTAATGGCCACAGACTACTTCACCAAATGGATCGAAGCGATCTCCACTAGGAAAGCTACTGACACGGTCATCATTTAGTTTTTGGAGACCAACATCCTATCTAGATTTGGTTACCCGGTCAAGATCATCACGGAAAATGAAACGACGTTCAATTCCAGGAGGATAGAGAAGTTTTGTAATGATTCCAACATAACCCTGGGACATTCTACAGCTTATTACCCACAGGGTAATGGATTGGCAGAATCATCCAACAAAATTTTAACCATGATTATTAAGAAACTCCTGCAGGACAACAAGAAGGCTTGGCATAAGAAGCTTATCTACGCACTATGGGATGACATAATCACTGCCAAAAATTCCATCTCCACATCGCCTTTCCAAATTGTATATGATGCAAAGGCAGTTTTCCCCACCTCGTTGGGATTGCCAGTCAGGAGATTGCTACAAGAGAAAGAAGCTGAACCAAATGATGCTCAAAGGAGGATAAACCAATTGGTTCAAGCGCAGCAAACGAGGGAACAAATTTTCAACCAATCACAACTTCACCAAGATAGAATGAAGAAGATTTCAAAAAGCACACTAAGCAGGAAGATTTCAAGGTAAATGATCTGGTGTTAAAGTGGGACACGAGGAATGAAGACAAAGGGAAACATGGAAAGTTTGATCATCCTTGGATGGGGCCATTTAGGATTGTCGCGTATCACGGGAACAACGCATATTTGCTACAAGAGCTTAATGGACAGCTCATTGGTGGGGGACTTGTGAATGACATGTTCCTTAAACATTAACTGGTTTAGTATGTTCTTTTTCATTCTTTCATGTCATTGTAAATAGCCATTTTTTATGTTTTCAAAGAAGACGTTTCGATATATTAGTCTGCAGAAAATTGAAGCCCAAAGTGAAGGCCATAAGTTTATGCTGATTCTGGTCGCGGTTGTGTCAAGAAGGTCTAGGATGAGTCTTTTTCGTTGTTTTAGAGTCTGCAAATCAAATAAATCCCAATGGTCAGGCACCTGGTTTGTTGTTCTTTGCCACCTCACCGGGAGGATAACATCCCCATTGGAGCCAATTGTTAGCATCGTAATTTTTTCAGTTAGAGTCAGTGCTAAATGAGTCATGGTTCATGTGTCGAAGCATGTGAGGTCAAGTATTGAACAACGAATGGGTCGAAGTCACCAAGTGGTGGGTCTGGCCCTTTGAGTTGGGAAAGTGTGTCATAATTAGCCATGTGCGAATTGTAAAGGTCATTTTCCCAAAGGGTCGAGTCCTGTCAAAAAGAGGGAATTTATGTGCCAGAGGTTGAGGCAAGTTGTTAGAGTAAAGGTCACCTCGACAGATATAACGACCATCATCACCTCATTATGAAGTCAGAAAGGTTAAGAAATCACGACACTCATATCACGTATACTCTGCAGCTCTTATCATCTATACTTTGCACACTTTGAAGTGTACTTGTCACGTGAGTGTGCTGTGCCAATCTTCAGCCTGCTTCAAAACTTCGCGTCACCATGGATTCAACGTCCTCTATCATGATTCCATCCCTCGCCCATTCAATTATAAATACCAGTCACCCTGCGTGTTTCTCTTTTACCATCCGAGTCTATGCACTGTCTGTGATCTTTCCTACAAGTCCTGGGTATTTTCATTGTGGGAAGGTCGATTTCCATCAACTATGTTTTGAACCTATTCAATCAATATTGCCGCATCTCCTTCGTCTTCAGTCATGGTTTAAAGCCTGTTGGAATTTTTCGCAAGCTAGTATGTCGGGCGATAATTCCTCGTGCAGTCAACCTTTTCTTCCTCAGCGTCCTTTCTTGTCGCACCAAATTGTTTTTTGTGTCCGATTTCCCTGGCTCGCCACCATTGTCATAGTGCCTTGCCTCCACGCCTAAATTTTCTTTCATGCTTCCCTACTGCGATGAGCCTACTATTGTCATTTATCACAGCGTCAACCTGCTTCTACACCTAGAGTCTTCATAGTGCCCGACGACCACGCAGTAAAATCCCAGAGCTATTTTTACTCGTCGCACAAAGATTCTGCCACTCCGACAAGTCTCTGCAAAGTACATCATTCTCCATTCTCTGCATGAAGAGGGTGTCATCTTTCATTACCATGTGCGTGAAACAAATACATATTTTCATCATGAAAACATCCCAAGACATAAGGAAGAAGGCATGAAGTGGCAGAGATGTGAGGCCCGAACCTCAAGACTTGGTGTTAATCAACGAATATCCAAATGTTAGGGCATATTTAGAACAAGTCGGTTGTATGCGCTATTGTGAGAAAATCCAAGGATACAACACGAAACTGGCTGAACAATTCGCTCTCAAATTTAATGGGTTACACGTGATAATTGCGAGAATCACATTCCGGGTGATAGAGGAAACTCTATCAACCGCGACGGAGATCCCTCCACACAATGAAAGGTGGTCTAAGGGTATGCCTTTAGATGTATTATGCTATGAATAATTTATCAAGCTAAATTGCCTGAACGGGAAAATCGGAGCGAGCGTTCCGAGTCGGTATCTACGAGATCCTTTTCAGAAGCTCCTAAGGTGATTAGAAGGTATTTCACCTGTGAAGGAAGGTTTGAAATAATACACCCACATCACATCAGGATGTTGATTCATTTCGCAAGGAAAAGGCCTTTGAACTTACCTTTCGTCTTGCACCAAAGCCTAGGAGGAATGGTGGACAACGTCCAGGCCGAAGTGGACCAGCCGAGGGAGAATTTATTCCATATATCATTAATTAAGTTGTTGATAGTCGAGGAATTGGGACGACTGGAAAAAAATTGGGATTCGTTCCTAATTTAAGCCGACATCCCCAGGGACTCCAAAGGAGACTTCCCTCTACCCACAGGGGAAACATCATTTCACAGTGTGGGGGAAAGAATGGAAGAGGTCACAGGAAAAGGAAAAGCAATAAAAAACTCATCATCCCAACAACCAGTACCCCAAAAAAGAGGCAGGCTGAGGTTGATAAAGAAGCCAAAGGAGACCCAAGATCCAAACGAACTATGCACCCAATATCTTGCTGAGAAGTTACTCGTGCACGCTATTCGGCTAGAACCTGTTGAAGGTTCAAGCCGGGAAATCAGTGAAAGACGGAGAAGGTCTAGCATCAAAAACATGGAAGTTCAGGAGTCATCGCAACATCTAAAGCAAGCACAAATCGCTATTGTCGAATTATACCAAGAGAAAAAATAATTGAGAAAACAATTAACAGAAAAGACTGTCGAAAGAAAAACATCGCAGAGCCAAGAAGGGAATGCAAATTGGCTCAAAATAAAGCTTAGAGAAGCGCAAGACGTGATCATTCAGTTGCGTGAGGATCAGAGGACGTCAGAGGAAAGAATCGCGAAGCACTTCAAGGAATGTGGTCCAGCCATGAAAAACATCCACGCGGCTCTTTCCATCACTCAAACAAGGCTAAAGGGGAATGCAGTATTGTAGAGACAAGTAAAGAATCTGAGAAGACAAAATTGGCCTCTGAGAAAAACACTCAGAATAATTGCAACTGGGACCAGGGGCATGATTGACATGATCCCATTTTTTGTCTTTTTGAATGTGGCACGTAATTTTTTCTCCCCTTGTGTCCTATCTCCTGCCGAGAAACAAGAAGTCTAACGAGCACCCGTGTGGTGGATATCCGTCGCACAGGTGTTGTAAACCCACCCATCAAGAAGGACAAGTGTAAGTGAAACACATGACATTTTTTAAGGAGATGTGTGGCCCCTTAATCGTCGTCGCCACCTGGAAAGCACGAGCGACAGCCCACAGTCATCCGCCATACCAACTTGCCACATGCATACTACAACCAGTGATTGTACGACAGCCACTAGAGCCTGTTACACTGGGTGGCAGAATTCTGACAGTGCGCTCGATCATTCAGGTAACCACTTAAAGGAGAAACGTCAATGCATCAACTCCTAGTGATTGAATCTTACTGATGAACGAACGATCATGATAAAGACATCGGTTATGACATGATTGTGTGCATTTGGGTTTCCATTTTTAGTAAGTTCCATTTGAAAGGTCATCTGGCAGGGAATAACCTAAACCAAAATTCTAGGAGAAGTAGTTCGAGGTGTGGTAGCCCAAGGGGGGTAGTTTTTTCTATATATTGTATCTCTTCAATGTAAGACGGGTTCGTTGGCAAAGTAGTGTAGACAATAGACTGCTGATGTAATCTTTGAACCCGATTGAAATATAATGCAGAAGTCCTGAGGCTTTGACGAAAAGATTCTAATGGTGGTGGTTTGATGTATTGTGATCTCATCTATGCATGTACTTCCTATTTTCTATATATTCATGCCTTTCATTTGTTTAGATTGAAACGTTTAATAAGTCTATAATTCATCGCGCGGTGCTTTAGACTTCACCATTCAAACTCTATGTTTTCTTCTAAGTAATTTAGAATTCATCCTCAGTGGTTCTCTGAGTTGCTTTATGTTCTCTTTATTTCGCCACACACAACGACCTTTAAACTGAAAGACCATTGCTTTCTTATCCTTTATACTCTCAAAGTTTCTCCTACCAAGTCATTGTATTTCCCTCGCTTTTATAAGGTTGACTCCATGGCCCAAGGTTTTGTATTTCCTTTTCAGTGAAACCATAAACATTGCACAAACACAACAAATCTAGTCGACAGTTCAAATTCATTACATGTCAGAGACTGAGTCTCAAAGAGAGCCCTCTCTAGGTTGGAAAGGCTAGTTTCCAGTCTTAAAGTTGATCTGTAGGTTACCTCTGTCGTTTGTTTTCTCAGCCAAACAAATTTACAGAGTGCTAACAGACTTGATAGACTCTCCATATCTTTCTTCGTATATTTTTGGTATTTAATTAAGAATGTCTTGAAACAAATGCTTCAATATGTCCATAAATATTTCAAAATTGGGGGTCATATGAAATTATTCTTTCTTGTATTTGATCCCAAATGTGGAAGTTAATCACAACAATAATCTCCATTATTCGATCAATAAAACTTAGATCTTAGTCCATGGAAAATAAATCAATATTTGGACAAAAAACATAATAGGGAAGCAACCGTTAGTGGATGGACGGTAAGGACCACATCCACTTGTATGATATTTCAAGGTGATCCAACTCATATATGGAACTCCCCTAATGCAACTCCAACATCTAATCCCATATCTCTTTTGAACTCTCAGTGTTTATGTTGATCGAAGGGGTTGGGTAGAACTAGAAGAATACAAAGTTAGAGGTGGGTATTTACATCAACTTTCAGCTCTGCCTCTCCCTCAAAGATATTCAATTTGGAATAGAATTCGACATTCAAATGGCCTTCCAAAATTTAACATTTTCTATTGGACTTTAATCCATGGGAAATTACTAACAATGGACAACCTATAGAAAAGGGGAATAAGGGGTCCGTCTTGGTGTGTCCTGTGCAAGAGAGCCAAAGAATATACTAATTGTTGATTCATTGAGTGTAGTTTTAGAAGGGAGGTATGGGGCATGGCCTTCTTTGGTCTTAATCATCAATTTAATTTCGCAACATCATGGAGAGATATGTTCACAGAATGACACAACAAATATAGAGGAAAACTTAGAAACAAAACTACTATGAAAATATTGTGGAGTGCACTTTCAAAATATCTATGTTGGAAGGTTTGGTTGGCCCAAAACAAATTTGTATTTAAGAAAAAATTGGTGCAACCAAATGCAATAGCCATTAAAGCAAAAGACTAATAACATAATATATCAGCCTCAAGTTAAAACTCCAAGTGGAAGAGAGCTCTATGGAAAAGGATGAGGAGGCATGGATTCAAATATTTGGGATTTAGAGAATAAAGATTAGTCACAACTTCCCTAATGTCTAAATCCATCCAAAATAGAAAATCCCCCTGGAAAAACAATCTGTCAAAGAATGGAAATCTCAATAGAAATCATTCATGTTATTTTTTTTATGGGGCCTTGAGGAGAAACCTAGGGGTGGCAAGAGTGGGGGGGGGTGATATTTGATTTCGTAGGAAAACATGTTGCATCTTATTCTAGGGGTCTAGGTGCATCGTCAAACAATGTTGTCGAAGCCTATGAGATATTGAGAAGCCTGATCTTAGAAAATGAATCACATATCTCACCGTTAATCATTTTGGGAGATTCCATGTTTGTTATGAAGGTAATGCTGGGAAATTCCCATCCATTGGATAGTAGGCTAGCCAAATCCTTAGTGTAAGCTTCCAAGGAAAAAAACTATCAATTGTATTTCTTTCTTCCACATTAAGTGTGATTTCAATGAGGAGGTTGATAAGTTGTCCAAAAGAGCCACTCATCTAGCCATGGGAGAATTGGAATTAGGGGGGAGATAACTATACTCAACATCCCATAAATGTTTGTATAAT
>JASDQU010295705.1:0-14160 GCA_032191745.1 Picea mariana | reverse complement strand
TGAAAGAGATCTAATGCATACATAAGAGGGTTATAATGATCAAATGTGACACATACCATGATACCTCAGACCAATTACCTCATGGATCAAGAGCCCTCTTTGATGCAAGCCCAGGCCGGTAGTGATGGAGGCTGGTACTGCTGACAGGACAAAGCTAGCTGAGAAGAAGAAGATGGGTCCTCCAGGACCATGCTCAGGTCGCTCTTGCTCTTGGTACTCCATGTCTAGGACCATGTGGGCCTCGAGACATGATCTCCTAGTTATCCCTAGATATCGGGGATAACAGGAATGAAGAAGGATGTTGTTGATTACATCACTCGATGTATGGAATGTCAGAAGGTGAAGGTTGAGCATAGGCACCCATCGGGGTTGCTGCAGCCATTACCAATCCCAGAGAAGAAATGGGAAGTGATCACCATGGATTTTATCATAGGATTACCTAGAGTGAATAAAAAACATGATTCAATCACAATGGTGGTTGAAAAATTAACAAAGGCTTCTCATTTTTTACTTGTGAAGACAACACATACAACAACTAATATTGCAGAAATTTTCATGAAGAAAATTGCTAGGTTGCATGGGATACCTACGACAATTGTCTCGGACAAAGATACAAAGTTTACTTCCAATTTCTGGAGGGTATTGTTTAAATGATTTGGCACAAATCTAAACTTTATCACATCATATCATCCCCAGACAGATGGGAAAACAGTGAGGGTCAATCGAATAATTGAAGACATGCTGAGAATGTATATGATGGATAAGCCATCTAAGTGGGAAGATTACTTACACTTGGTTGAGTTTGCATATAATAATGGGTATCAAGCTTCATTGAGAATGATCCCATTTGAAGACTTATACGGTAGGAAATGTGATACTCTAGTAAGATGGGACAACCCAGCATATAGAGTGGTACTTGGGCCGGAGTTGCTCAAGGACATGGAAGACCAGGTGGTTAAGATCAAGTAGAATTTAAAGGCAGCTCAAGATAGATAGAAAGTTTATGCAGAAAAGAACAGGACAACTAGAGAATTTAAAGTAGGGGAGCATGTAATTTTGAAAGTGAAACCCAAGAAAATCTCTTTGAAATTGGGTAGTTGTACAAAGATGGCAGCCAGATTCTATGGTCCATTTGAAATATTGGACAGAATAGGGCTAGTTGCATACATGCTTGCAATGCCTGCTTCCATGAATAGTCATAATGTATTTCATGTATCTTTACTAAATAAATATGTACATGACCCTAACCATCTTATTGATTGGCATCTGATTCAAGTAGAGATGGAGGGAGACTTTCAGGTACAGCCAGTGCGGGTATTTGAAATAAAGGTCAAAATGATATGGAATCGAGTTATAGAGCTGGTAAAAGATCAGTGGGCCTACTATGGTCTTGAAGATGCTACCTGGGAGCATGAAGATTCCATGTGGACAAAGTACCCACAACGTTTTGAATAAATTTTAGATTTTTATATCTATTTTGTATATGCATTGAGGACAGTGCCAAGATAAGCGGGAGGGGATGTAACACCCCAGGTTTTGAATGCCCATTTTAAATAATGTATTTTTACAATGCTGAGAGGCCTCAGTGCCCAAACAATTATTAAAGTGCCAGTATGCCCAAGAAATGTAATTTTTTATCATTATTAATAATAAACACATCATTGACTGCTAGAAAAATAAGGACAAGAGAGGGGGGCTTGAGGGGATAAATGTTTATTCCTATGTTAATTACCCTTTTTTTCTAAGGAAGGGGATCGGTTACATGAGCTTCTTGGGGAAGGCCAAGAGGTTATTCATTGCCATGAAAATACTTAAACCCATCCCTGGTCTGATTGTGGGGTTGGTCGTTGGTTTGTCATTGGCTCATTTGCTCCTTCACTCATGATTTTCATACCATTCTTTCCATCATACCCTTTAGTGCACTCACTCACCCATACATTGATCCATCGTCACCTACATCTTGTCTTGGAAAAGGGAAATGAACTACTGGTAATTAGACATGGGGTAGTTGGTTGTAATGGTCAATGGTGCAATCCAACCATGACCTAGGGCCTACATGTCTGAGATGCATTGGCTTGTGCCCTATTTTTCTCACAACTGCGAGTCCTGAGAGTTATAGCATTGAGATTCTGGACCAGCTATGTTGGAGGCCCTAGAAAAAGGAGAAGGACTGCCCAAGGGACTGCATGGAAGAGAAGGGTGGAGGTCCATTCTCTTGGGTGGTACGGGATGGGTAGAAGAGAGTTGGGTACTTGGATTGTTGTGGGTGTTGGGAAACCTATGAGAGATTGAGAGCTAACTGGTTTGGGAACCTAAGTACACTCTGGAACCATCCTTGTGGATTCATAGCCCTGGATCAGGGTTGACACTGCTGTTGATATTTGGAGAAGTTGTGTCTATGGTTGGGTGGAATGTCCTTGGTTTGCAGCCAGTTGTTATCACCTTTTTATAAAGATAAGTGATCTCTGTTGTGATATTATTATCTGTTTATGAATGTATTACTATGTGTATTTTAATTATCATTTAAATAAATCTTAGATTATGCATGCATGTTGGATATTGATGTGCATGTCGCTAAATCTTGTATCTTATGCATTCTAATTAATTAAAGAAGGTATCGGTAAGAGAAATAAGTCCAAGGGTGGGATTGTAGGTAGTATGCCTTGACCTGTTGGTAGATGGGGATGTTACACTCCTAAATTTGTATGGCTCCAAGATGTTCAAACTCCAATAGAGGCTCAAACATATTAAGTTCCACGTTAAGAAATGGAACAAGGAAGTTTTCATGAACATTTTTGAGGAATAAAAGCACCTGGAGGAAGATATGGAGGTAATACAATTGGAATGTTCCATAGGAGTACGAAACGAAGACATCAAAAGTAGAGAGGAACAAATCTGATTGGAGATGGAAAAAGGGAGAAACAAGAAGAAGTGCTTTGGCAACAAAAATCGCAAGTGTAATGGATGAAAGAAGGAGACAAAAACTTGAAATCATTTCATAACTCTTTTCTGCTATGTCGAAGCCAAAACACAATAACTTCCTTGGTCAAAGCCTCCAGAGATCATTTGGAGCCCTTCGATGACATCGAAACAGAATTGGTAAATCACTTCCAAAATTGTTTAGCAAAATCAAAGGTAGATCGAGGGGAAGCTATCCAAAAAGTAATTGAAAATATCCCGAAGACAATACATCTTGAACATAACTGCTGCTTGATGTGCCTATCGATAATACATAAGTAGAACAAATAATGGAATAAATGGCCCTGGGAAAATCTCTCAGACGTAAAGGGTTCACAACTGATTTATTCCATAATTGATGGAAGATAATAGGGAAATACGTATGGGAAGTGGTTGAAGAATATAGAACCTAAAAATCCATGCTTAAATCCCTAAATGATACACTCATAGCCTTAATTCATAAAGAAAAAGAGGATAACACTGTAGACAAATTTAGACCAATTTATTTGTGGAATGTAATTTACAAGATTATCTCTAAAATCATAGCCAATTGGCTCAAACAAATTCTTAAACACCTTATGTCTTCGAAGCATGGCAGATTTATAGAAGGGAATCAAATCATAGATGGTATCATTGCCACCCATGAAGTAGTGCACTCAATGCAGACATCTAAGAAGGAAGGTATGCCGGTAAAAATGGATATGCCAAAGGCTTATGATTGTATCAGTTGGAGGTTTCTCCAGAAAATGCTTGAAGTGTTTGGATTTGTAGAAGACTGGATCCAATGAATTATGAGCCTCATATCATTGAAATTCTTCTCAATTATAGTGAATGGATCCCCCAAAAAAACATTTAATCCATCCATAGGGATGAGATAGGGTGATCCTTTATCCCCCTACCTATACATTATTCTAGTGGAAGGTCTGGGAAGACTAATTTAGTCGGATGTATCCAAGAAAAAACTTCATGGGACAAATATCCAGGCATGAATGGACTCGATTTTTCATCTTTAGTTGGTGGATGACAACCTCCTAATGGGATCCCCAACTATAAAATAAGATAACAATATCAAATAATTACTGGATACATTCGAGGAGGCATCAATTATGATTATAAATGTTGATAAATCATTTTTTTTCCTTTAACACTCTTTTGGAAGTTCAAATAAATATAGCTATGATTCTAGGATTTGAAATATCTTTCCTCCCATACAAATATTTGGGAGCCCCTCTATTGGAAAAATATATCCAAAATACATCTTGGAAGGAGCTTCTAGAGAAGTTGGAAGCCAAACTTACAAAATGTACCCATAGATTTCTCACTTTCCTGAGAAGAATTCTACTAATAAAATCTATGATAAGTTGTATGCCTCTCTATTTGTTCTTGATCCTAGATGCCCTGAAAGCGATCATTAAGAAAATAAGAAACCTTCAAAGAGCCTTCCCATGGGGAGGTTCCACCAAATAAATATAGTGGGCCCTTATAGCTTGGGATAATATTTGTGGTTCAAAATCGCATGGGGGGACTAGGCATTAGATACCCTCTACAGGGAAGGCAAGCTCTACCAGGGAAAATATGGTGGCGCTAGATTAAACACCCAAATGAACTTTAGGAAAAAATATATCAGATAAAATATGCCCTAGAAATAGCACCAGAAGACCTGGCTAGGATGGAAGGACTAGACCAAGTTTACTAATCTGGAAAAATGCCTAGCTAAATAGGGAACTAGTTCAAAGATAAATATTTTGGGAGATTTATGATGGTATATAATCCCTCTTTTGGGAGGATCCATGGGAAAAATTCCCACCCATACTTGGCACTAAAGTTTTGGATCAAATAGGAGCATCCATGAAAAATAATGGATGACAACATGTTTAATACTAGTACTAGAAAGAGAGGGAAGACACCAATGGAGAAATTGTTAGAGTCTGGAGAAACTTATCTAAATGGAAAATCACCTTAAATAAGGAAGTTAAGCAAGATATGGAGGAGGAACTAACTCTTAGGAAAATTAAGCTTAGGAATGTTCCATAGATTATCTATTAGGGAAGTAAATGGGAGGGGGTACCTTCACAGCCAAGGATGTGTACCTAATGGCAGTAGAAATGTCAGAATAAAAGATTAAAAGTGAGTGGAAACACATCTAGCATCCTGGAATATGGCCAAAAGTAGGGACCTTCCTTTGGCTGACTTTGAAGAAAAACGTTTTGATCTGGGACAATATCCATAAACGAGGATATGAAGGGTCATCCATACATATTCCTTTCTTTTAGGAGGAATAATATATCAATGATCTTCTCTACAATTTCCAAAAATAAAGGATCATATGGGACACGGGAGTTGAGATTCTCTAGAGTTCAGGTAGAGTAAACAATGATACATCCTGAACCATCACAGAATGGGCCTAAGACCCTTTCGATAACCCTATTATAAACAAATCCTGGGAGGTTTTCCTAGGAGTTTCCATGTCGAACCCGTGGAAAGAAATAAATAGAATAATTTTCAAAGAGGCCCACTTTCCTACCCAACAGATCTGGGAAAAAATTCAAGAAAATGTCCAGAAAACAATCACGTCAAGTACCTGGTCGACAGAGGATGGAGAACTCAATGTGGCATAGACAAATATCTTTCACAATTGGGAATTGGAGCAATCTTATCGCCATGCAAACAAAACAAACCACCTAAAGCAGAGCAATGCAAACCAATCTTATTTGCCTCCATAAGATGAAACAATAAAATTAAACTTTGATGGTGAATCGAAAGACAACCTTGGGAAATTAGGGGTTGGAGGTGTCCTCAGAATATCAAAAGAGAAAATTATAGCCATGTTCGCCAGAAAATTGGGCCACAAAACCAATAATTGGGCAGATCTTGAGGATCTCCATGGGCTTACACTGGCTAGATCACAAGGAATCAAGACCCTAGTACCAGAAGGGGATTCCCACATAATAATATCACATTTAAAATGTCTCATCAATGGTGAAAACATGGAAATGATCTAAATGCATTAAAGAATATCCTATGTATGGATTCTAATCGAAGAAGAAATCATGAGCTTCCCACTAATTATCCTAGCTTAGGTAAGGAGAATTGAAAATGGGGTTGCATACTGGATGGGGAATTTTGGATTGCAAATGATCCAGGTGGATATTGGTGGCCACCCACCTATTCCAACTGGCTCCTCTTAACATTTTTAGTTTAGAACGTTCTTTTGTACTTCTTTGTAATTGTGGGTTCTAAACTTTTGGGGGTTTTGGAATCCCTACACATCTTCCAGGAGCATACGGGTGGCCTCCCACCTAATCCAACTATCTTATTTTGGATGTTTTCATATCAACACATCTTTCTGCACTTTCAAGGCCCTTTTGGGGCCCTAAACAATGTTTTTTTTTGTCTTTCTATAATCAAATTATAGATGGAGTTATAATTTGATGGAGTAATGTTTAGTTCTTGAAAATACCTTTCCAATGAGCTATCACTTGCCTAAAACATAGGTCCTATGCAAAAGTTACGACCCTGAGAAGTTGAGGTACCAACTTACCCATAGGGGCCCATGTGACTTTTGGTGTTTCACCTCCTAGGGTTAGGTTTTTGGATGTCTATGTTTTTGGAATTCATGATTAATATTAAAAATGCCTCTGAAGCCTCATTGTAATCATTCTTGTCAGATGGATGTGCCTAGCAGCCACATCTCTTCTCATAGATAGCTACCACAATTTGAGCAAGCTGTTTCAGTTCTACATTTTTACAATTTCAACCTATTTCATTTATTCAATAGAATATATTGTTCACTGGATATCTATGTTGTTCTCCATATCTCTATGTTTATTGTATTTAGTTTGTTAATTAGTTCATTCCGCTCCTAAATATAGATCAATGGTATCAGAGTGGTCTTCTCTTCATTTACTTTTCTTCACGCATGTCCCGACAAGATCTGGGTACAAGAAGTTGTGACTTGAACAAATTGATCCTTTTGCAATATTGGTCACGCTGATCTTGACAAAAACCCATGGGGGATGAAAATAAAGATGATGGAGAAGAATATCCTTTTAAAATGTTGCTTGAGGAAGCCCTTTCCCAACAAAGGAATGAAATGATGGACAACTTTGAACAGATACTTTGGCGGCTATCCACATGAGAAGAATATTCATCAAGCAACCATGCAACCCCGTTTAAGGTATAGGTAAATTTTGATATCCCATTATTTGAAGGATTGATAGATGCAGGTGTTGTAAAGAAATGGTTGAATATGCTCGAAGGTTATTTTTCGGTCCATAATTTTTTCAATAGGGAAAATATTACTTTTTCACCCCTCAAGGTCGTCCCCCATGTTAAGGACTGGTGGGATACTTACTTTGAACAAAGGGCCATAGAGGAATATGCAATATTTGAGGTTTCCCCTACATGGGATTCTTTTTGGGATGCCATTAAAGAACATTACTACCATGTTGGAAGCCATGAGGACCAGTACACCAGATGGACCACCCTGCATCAAGAAAGGGACCAGACAATATGAGATTTCACCAATATTTTCCATACCCTGTGCACCAAATTGGGTATCAAAGACTTTGAGTGACATCTAGTGTTCAAACACCATGACTGTTTACATAGATACATTCAAACAAAAATGGATTTTCTGTACATCCCCCCATTGAGTACAACTTATAGATATGCTATCAAGATCAAGCAAAAATTTAAGAAGAAGAGGTGAGAGTTTGGATCTGCAAACTCCTCACAGACGAAGCAGGGAAAAGGCGACCCAAACCCACACAACAAGGGACAAATAAATGATTGAAAATATCAGAACAACCAATCCAAACCACAACACAAGAAGGGTGATGAGAAGACGAAGAAGGACATGGGAAAATGGTGTGAATACCATAAAATACCTTGGAACAACACCGAAGAATGTCGCTCCAAGAAGTCACTCGTGGTCGATCTGAAGGCTTCCGAGATAGAGGCCATTTCTGACTCTGAATCAAATCCAAAATTTGGGAAGAAGATTATCAATGTTGAACACAGTACCACTGTTGCTACCACCAAAGTCCAGCCAAGTGAACCAAAAGAGCTAGAGGAAGGGAAACACCTCTTTCACTCACATATGTGGGTAAAGGGGGCTCTGCTTCATTTCATTGTCGATACGACAGTTAGAAGAACCTGATCTCATAAGAGGTTTTCAAGCATCTGGACCTGCTGACGACACCTCACCTGTAACCCTACACCATCAGCTAGCTTTTCCATGGAAGATATCTATGTGCCATCCAACAATGTCGTCTTCGCTATGACATCAAGCCTTTCAAATATGAGGTATTGTGTGTTATTTCTCCCCTTGAAGTTTGTGATGTTGTTTTAGGACAACCATATTTGTGGGAGCGTCATGCTATGTATGAGTATGGACCTCACAGTGTTATTATTACTTTGGGTAGATAATTGTACAAGATACCAGAGGTAGAACCGCCTACCGCTATTTCTTTAATCTTGGCTAAAGCCTAAGAAATGCATTAAGGTCATTTCACATAATGAGAAGTTTTTCTTCTTTGTGATCCTTTCTCAAAGTAAGAAGGTCATCACCACATCTGTGGCCTCTACACAGAGCTTGTCTTTGCAGTAGAAGCAAGTGGACAAGATCATGTAAGATTACAAAGACATATTCTCCTCACCTACCCAGGTACTGACGCACTTCCAAGTTAAGCATCCAATTGATCAAACCCCGGTGCACCTCTGCCTAATGGACCAGTCTATCATCGCTCGCTGATGGAAAATAATGATATCAAGCATCAGATCCAAGAGATTCTTCAAAAGGGGTACATCAGACCCAGCTCCTCCACTTGTGGAAGCTCGATTGTACTGGTAGAGAAGAAGGAGGAGACCTATAGACTCTACATTGATTACATAGAATTAAACAAAATCACAGTTAGGAACCAGTACCCCATTCCCAAAATTGATGACCTTCTTGACCAACTCAAGGGGGAAAATTTATTCAACAAGATTGACCTAAAGTCTAGCTACCACTAGGTTCCCATCAATCCAACTGATGTATGGAAGACAAGTTTCAAATCTAAAGAAGGTCTCTTTGTATTGTTGGTCATACCCTTTGGCTTAACAAATGCACCAACCCCTTTCATGAGGTTGATGGATAATGTATTGAGACCCTTCCCAAAATATTTTGTGGTGGTATATTTAGATGACATCCTCATATTCAAAAAAACTTGGGAGGAGCACATGCAGCATATTCAACAGGTTTTGAGCACTCTGCGACAACACAAGCTATATGCCAACTTGGAAAAATACTCCTTTGGCATGAACAAGGTCCAATACTTGAGATACATTGTTGATGAGGATGGGGTACATGTTGATTTAGTTAAGATCCAAGTCATCCGGGATTGGCCAACTCCAACCACACTAACCGAGCTTTGGAGCTTCTTGGGACTTGCCAAATTCTACCGATGGTTCAGGTTGGGATTCTCCCATATTGCATGGGCCCTCATCCAAGTGACCAAGGGTGGCAGTGGGGAAACGTTCACATCGGAGAAGGAACAATAAAGACTATTTGTTGATCTAAAGCATTGCTTTTTCTCAGCTCCAATACTCTCCTTTCCCGCTCTACAAAAACCATTTGAGATTGAGACAGATGCATCTGACTATGTTGTAGGCACAATTCTCACTCAGCATGGTCATCTGGTGGCATACCATAGTGAGACACTCTTAAATACTGTCCAGAAATACCCCACCTATGACAAGGAAATGTATTCCATTGTACAAGCCTATCGTCAATGGAAATTTTACATTTTGGGAAAGGAGATAATCATCCACACTGATAACACGCCTCTATAGTTTGTACAAACACAAGGGAAGTTGCAGAACAACCACCATCAGAAATGGTCCACCTACCTACAACAATTCCATCTCAACATCAAGTATAAGTCAAGAAGCACAAATCATGTCATTGACTGCCTTAGTCGACCTCCCGTGGTTGCACTCACCACTGTGCTCCATTCCTATTGACATGAGGCATCTGAGTGGCCCCAACTTTATTAGCAAGATCTGGAATTCACCACCACCTATCAGCTCTTGGGTACATGTGTGAATGTCACTGATTTTCATATTCAGGATAGATTGTTATTCCATATGGCCCATCTCTTTGTTCCTACAAGCCAATGTGCAAAGTTGATTTGGGAATCCCACTACATTAGGATGACATGCCATTTTGGCGTGGAGAAAACTGTGGTCGTTCTACATAAACATTTTTATTGGCCAAAACTTTGACAGTATGTCAGCAAGTATATCAGATCTTTCACTACAGATGTCATTTCCAAGCCATCCATCAAGAAGCAAGGCTTATAAACCCCTCTTCCTACTCCCTAGAAGCCTTGGGAATCCATCTCGATGGATTACATGTCTCTCCTTCCGTCCACCAAGCAAGGAAATGATTGTGTATTTGTTGTTGTTGATCAGTTTTGGAAGATGGCCAACCTCACAGCCTGCAAGAAGAACATCACATCGACAAATACTCCCAATCTCTTCTTCGAACAAGTGTGGGTCCATTTTGGGATACCACAGAACATCATCTCCAACCGGGACAACAAGTTCCTCAACACATTTTGGTCGAGTATCTGGTCACTATTGGAAACCTAGCTCACTAAATCCACTTCTTTCCACCCCTAAATAGATGTCCAAACATAGCTCGTCAATCAAATGATTGTGCACATCCTACGCATGTACAACTCTAAGCATTCACATACATGGGATGAGAGTCTCCCCTATGTTCAACATAGTTACAACAAGGCTCTCCATAGCTCCACTGACCATATCCCATTTCAGATGGGGCTGGGATTCTAACCCTTAGGTCCCATTTATGTTTCACTACCTCTTGCAACCACACTGAAAGACTCTTCCCATGTTCAGTCTGAGACCGAAAAAGACACCAGATTCATTGAGAGAATTTAGCACATCCTCTAACAGGTCCATGAAATTTTGCAGAAATCCAATTTTAAGTACAAGTAGTGCCATGATCAACATAGGGTACCACACCAGTTTCAAGTGGGATACAAGGTCTGGTTACATTTGCAAAAAGAGTGTCTTACAGAGCCCCATTGAAAGCTCTGCCCACTTCTTTATGGGTCTTACATTATAATCAAGGCAGTGGGTATGAATTCTTTTGAGATCAACACTCCACCCACTAGTACATTTGGGTCAAATTCTGACGGAGCGTTCAACGCAATTGCCACTTTATATTGTTGGGAGAATGAAAAACAATGGACCCCATCAAATGTCATTTCACATGATGTTGCTTTCCCGACGACATAGATTTCATCTTTATTGCGACGTTTCATGCGGACACCTGTCATCTCAGATTTGACTCTCCAAACCCCATATAGCCATCATAAAACCGACGTCTTGGAGGTGGAAAGATCAATGTCTTGGACGTGGAAAGAGCGACGTCCTGGAGGTGGCAAGAGAGACGTCTTGGAGGTGGAAAGAGCGACGTCTTGGAGGTGGCAAGAGCAACGTCTTGGAGGTGGAAAGAGAGACGTCTTGGAGGTGGAAAGAGTGACATCTTGGTGATGGAAAGAGTGACGTTAAGAGGTATCATCTCTGACGTGGTTTCTATGGGAGTGACACTCCAAGACATTTCAACAACCACTGTGTTGTAGGTGGCAAGAGAGATGTCTTGGAGGTGGCAAGAGAGATGTCTTGTAGGTGGAAACAGAGATGTCTTGGACGTGTCAAGATTAACGTTAAGAGGTATCATCTCCAACATGGTTTCTATGGTAGAAACACTCCAAGACGGCACAACAACGACTGTGTTGTAGGTATTTAAAAAAAAATACAATATCAATATTGAGAGGGACGGGTACATTAACCTTTGCTAAGATCCTAGCCATATCAATATTTAAATCTATATCATTGGTCTTAGGCAAGGTTGGTTGACAAGGAGGACTAACTTCCAATGGTAAAGGGGGTCTTGTCTAATGAGGTTTAGGATCACTAGGATATGTCTCGGGTGTGTTATCACAGGAAATCACAATTGTTGAGATAAAGTACAAAAGCTCAAGTGAAATCATGCATAACTTAGAGGGAAGGCCCCTGTCACCTCACCAACCCTCTTTCACTTCAAGCCAACTTTCCTTCGACTAAAGGGGGTTTCCCTCAATTAATATTGTGAGGACTTAGGGCAAGTAATCTCAATGTGGAGTGTGAATTTTGAGAAAAATGTGTTTGGGTAGCTTTAGACTATTGAAGATAGTACTTGTCAGTCTCAAGATCAATGTCTTTTCATTTGGCATATGGATTTAATCTAGCACTTCAATGGAGACCGAGGGAAAAATAAGGCTTGAAAGTCTATTAGTATTATCACCTCATAAGCCTAGGTCAACCTCCTATGAGAGAAAACCCTAGATTTTATCCCCTCATAAACATTAGATATCATCCTATCCCTTCAAGAGATACTAGCACAAGATCAAGACAACTATGTTTTAAACCCTAGGGGGATAGCCACTTCTAACCCCTAGAACTAAACCCTAGCCAAGAAAATCCTTAATGGGATAGCCACTCCTAACCATTAAGGAAAACACTGAATGCTTCAATAAGTTAAGATGCATAAAAAAAGGGAAGGGGATGATCACTCTCAATCCTTCCTTAGGGTTTCAATATTGTTCAAGGAGACAAAGTTAACATGCAACTATTACTCTAATAGAGAATTCACCAAGATATCTCAAGAAACATCGCATGCAACATAATGAAAACCCTTAAGATAAGGCACATATCATTAAGAAAACACATTTTCACGAAACATCCACCAAAAATAAAGAGAAAACATCCACTAGATCAATCTCCAAAAAAAGATCCTAAGTATAACACAAGATGCTTCAACAACATTTTCTCAAATGAGGGGAAAAGAGGGGCTTTGGTGCAACATCTAGCCTCCAAATGCCCTTCAATACTCTCTTTTCTGCTAAAAATCATCTATACAATCTTCAACTGTTCTTCAAGTGGACTAAGGTTTCCTTCACCAAGCCTGTAAGAAATACCCAACATCTTCCTTCACATGTGGGAATGTGGGCTTCAAAATGAGATAGCGTCGTATCATAATCAAGAGCCCACAAAACCATCCAAGGAGTTACCTTCTTTACCAGTTAAGCAAACAAAGAACCATTATCCATTTACACATGGGTGTAAGAGATTCAACACAAGCACACAACCTTCCTCAAGGGGTTGGCCCTAAATTTCTCCTCCAATTCAAAATTAGAACTTCAATTTGAACCAAACTTAGGTAATCATTAAAGGTTGGCCCAACATTGAAATTTTATGTTTCTTTTCCCTTCTTTAGGTCAACCCTCTAAGCATCTAAAGGGTCATTGTCACATGCATATATATACGACAATCTTGATCATTTTCCTTTGAAAGTATCTCTAATTTCGTTGATCATTAAAAATTGACTAACTTCTGAGAGCTAGCCCCTAACTTCTACTTATACTAAGAGGGCACATCGGTAAGCCCTTCAATCACTCCTTGATTGAAGGGCTTGTATCCCCCAAGATCCCTATAATCAAGGTCCCTAGTTCTAGGGATCAAATCACTTGAGATATTGCCTCTCTTGAGTTGGTAATTTGAATTGGTTAGGATAGATATGATGTATTGAAGCCTTGATATCCTATGAAAGAGGATAAGGGGACACAATCCCCCTTTTCCATCATGACATGTTGGAGTAGGATTCCTTTGGACATTCAACCTACTTGGAACATGGGATAGTAGGCATGCAAATATCCATAGCGTCATAAATTCAAGAGCTAAAATTAGATGCAACACATATACTTTATCAATCAACACATACCATTCATCACTTAATTACACAAAACCATATTCTTTATTAATCATGGTAAAAAATAAGCTTCATTAGGCACAACAAAATTGTAATATACCAGATATAAAATGTATGTAGAATAGAAATAAAATGCTAGTAATGGTAGAATAACAACAATATAACCAGAACATTCACCACAATAACACTAAAATGATATAACAATAACAACATAAATAACACTTTGAATATGAAAGAAATGTTCATGGTCCTCTTCGAGGGGGAAACCTCTAGTTGAGCAGAGCTCTATTACAATAATATCCAAGCTAGGGTTCTCATACCCTCGACTCCTATTTATACTAAAAGGAAGCATCTAGAGGAAGATCCTTCTAGAAGTGGAA
>JASDQU010295704.1:10221-23938 GCA_032191745.1 Picea mariana | reverse complement strand
ATTATGACCTATGACGAGACTAGAATCCTTTGGAAGGAAGCAAAGAATTGAAGGAAACCCTAGACAAGTTGTCGGTTGAGAAAATATAATTATATTGAATTTATTGATGCCCAGAAGGAGAAGTCGGCCCCAGTCAGACTGGCCAGTCCACTATAAATACAGGGTGCCAATTTCATTATTACACATCTCAGTAATTGCAGTGAGAGAAAAATCTGCGCAGGCAGTTGCAGGCAGCAGCAGTTTGGTGCGCAAGTTTCTGGGAGAGCTGGGAAAGTGGTGGGCTAGCTTCTGGGTGGGATCATCTGTTCAGTTTAGTTTCTATTCTCTTGCTTGGTGCATTTAGCCTCTCTTGGCTATTGATTGCAGCCAGAATTCTCTTCTCGGTCAAGGTCAAGGTGCTCGAAGGGTGGCTTCGGCCTGTGGTTGGGTGACGAGGGTATTGTCAATGGTTAAACGAGCACAATCCTCTATATTCTAACAAGTTGTTGTGTCAGTTGTAGTACCAGTTGCAGGGAAAGTTTTTGTGAAGTGTTGGGACTCTTTTATTGTCCTAGTGCGCCTTACCCTAGAAAATCTCCAGCTACCATTAAATTACAAGTTGAAACACCTTTGATGGTGCCACTACCTGTCGATACTATCAAAGGTATGTACTTACATATAATTAACCGTATCATTATCTTAATGATATTTGCAGGAGAAGGGATCTTTTGTCCAAACAACAATCGTAGATCTAGAAGGATCTCAAATCGAGCACATTCAGAGGAACAATGCACCCCAAGTTTGATCAATTTGATATGCCTCTATTTGTTATGGCACTACTTTGATCTTATGATCATCTAGATTGTATTTTGATCTGTTGAAGTTATGACTATCATACTAACCATTGGTCAAAATTAAAGTCAAAGTATTAGATTGATTAAGGTTGAGAATATATAGTTTATTCTCTAACTCATATTTCTGTCAAGAAAGCATATTATCTTAGTACAGAGGACAGGTTGAAGAGAATACTTGTCATCTTTTTGAAGGAGACTCGGAAGAAAAGAAACAACACTCATTCTTGAGGACAAGACTCCAAGTTCCAGGTTTGATTGATTACGTTGATAAGATTCAAATTTTCACATGTCAAGGTTGATAACTACCTCATTACAAGTAAACACTATAGTTGAGATAGCAATCTTTAAAAAGTTTTATACTTAGTATCATGTGAGCATTATTGAGATATATGCTTATTGTAATCAATTATTAGATATAACTAACATCTCCTCTAGGAGAAACTTATTTTTTTGGTTCAAGGTTACCATGGAGGAATGATTGATCACAACACTAGAAGAGTGTTTCTCTCATTTCTTATTATTGAAATTCTTACTTTTGACCCTTGTTTCAGGTAGGTCACAAGCGATATCTCTAAAGGAACTATTGTGACGATTGTTCTTGCTATTGTTTTATTATTATTATAAAGAGTAGCATTCTTGTGTGTTCTTTCTCCCTTGTTGTTCTTGTTCCGAGTAGGTCATATGTGATAACCCTGAGGGAGATACAATGATGGTTGCAGGCGGCAACATATTAGATCAGACATGGAGCTAACTATCCAAGTTGTATACATGACCGTATACATCCATGTACCAAAGAAGATGAAGAAGAAGCTACTTTTGAGATACAAAGTATCTCATATGGAGATTGATTGTAAGGAGAAGAAGGCTCCAAAAATGATCGAACAATAGAATAGAACTCACAGTAGACTTGATCAATGGATAATGAAGCCACCTTGATAGGAAGAAGAATTTGTTTAAAGTTTGACTCAGCTTTTCATATTAAGACTTTGTATTCAACACCAAGAATATCTTGTAGAGACTATGAACTCTTTGTATACTCAAAATAAATCAAGACTCAAAGTGAGCCTGATCTCAGAGAGGATCAAATGGGAAAAGGAGACATCTTCCAGGACTGGAAAACAGATGCCATGATTTGAGAATACTAGATCGTAGCTTCAAAGACCTCTAGGAGACATGAAAACTCATGGAAAGATTCCCTTGTTTCAATGACAGAGAAGGAATCTAGTCAGAAAAACTGGGATATGGATTTTTCCTTGAGACTAGAAAGGAAGTCAGTGGTGACTTCCAAGATTGATATAACAGATCAAACATGTTGCAGATAACAGTATAAAGATGTACAAAGCCTGATTTTTGTCCAGAGGATTCTCCCAGCAAGAGGGAGAATACTATGACGAGACACTTGCTCCAGTAATCGAAGAAATAGTTCTAGTATTTGTGAAGACAACCACAACAACCATGATTCTAATACACTATGAGATTAAGGGGGAGCAATCAAAGTATTTGAGTTTGAGTTACCTCCATGAAAGAGGAAAATATACCTTCAGTATCAGTTATTGAGCCACTCTCAGATGAAGTTGTTTCCATGATAGAATAGAGGATCTACTCTCAGAGTTCAGCATCTACACTGAGAATAGAGTAGTCATTCTCAGCTTTAGAAATAGCAGCTGCAGGTGCAGAGTCTCGATTCCAAAGGAACAGTTGTAGAGAACATACTCTCGGGAAGTGATACAGATAGTGCTTAATAGAAAGCACATAGAACCAACACATGATTATGTAGATTGAGTTGCAGTTGAGCAAGTGTACTAGGTTGGTACAATGTGATGTGAAAAAATTGGTTTCGAAATACAGGACAAGAAGACTCATGTATGCAAGTTGAAGCAAGCTCCGAGAGCTTGGTATGGTAAGATTGCTAGTTTTTTTATGAGCTTGGGATTTACCAAAAGTAAAGTTGATCCTAACCTTTACTTCAAGATTAAGAATGATGGACCAATTATATTGTTGATATATGTGGATGACTTATTCTTGATAGATGAAGAAAAACTCATCATTGATTGTAAGAAGAATCTCGATGTAGAATTTGATACGAAATACCTAGGCTCGATATGGTGCAGAGAGGAGCTGCAAATCCCGAATATGTTGGCACAGATGAGCAGGTTGCAGATGTGTTGACCAAGCCTCTGTCTGGTGTAAAGCTTGAGCACTTCCGAGACAAGCTTGGTGTTGTCTTAAAAGACCTCCCTTGAAAGGGGGAGTGATTTTGATGATACTATGTATCCTAAACAATAGTGCGTAGCTCCATTAGGATTTTATATCCTAGGGGATTGATCATCCCTGGGCAGATCCCAAAATTTCGTTAAGGGCGGTCTGGCAGAGTGTCGATGCATGTATATGTCAGTTGTGGTCAGTAGTGGTAGCTCTATTAGGATTTTATATCCTAGGGAATCTTATGATTCATGGGAAGATCCCAAAAGACCGGTAAGGAAGGTATGTCAGAGTACCACGTGGTAGCTTGTTAGGATTTTATATCCTAAGGAATATTATGATTCCTAGGCTGATCCTGAAGGTCCGGTAAGATGATCTTTTAGAGTACCACAAATGTTGTTGTTGATACACCTACCTCATTATGTTGCCACATGTTGATGATGTTGTTGTTCCATCTTCATGTTGTGGATGATATTGTTGTTCCAGCTTCATGCTGTGGATGAAGTTGTTGTTTGAGCTTCGTGTTGTGAATGATGTTGTTGTTATAGCTTCGTGTTATTGATGTTGATGTTTCAACTTCATATCAATTATGATGATGATGATGTTACTCCAGCTTCATGTTAATATTATGGTAGTTGCGGGAGGTATTTACCTCCACATGTAAACCTGACGAGAATAGAATATTCTAGGAAGCAAGAAAAAACCCTAATGAGTTGGATAATAACCCTAGAAGACAATTTGGCTTGAGAGGATAATTGGTATTAGGTTATTAGCCTACAAGAGAAGAAGTCGACTAGAAGAAATATTATATACTAAGTAAATAGACACCCAGAATGAGAAGTCGACCCAGGCAGTTAGCCAGAATTAGTATAAATACAAGAGGCCAGTCTTCATTCTAGCAGGCATTCTCAGAATTGCAAAGCAACACTTGTGTGCACTACAGTTGCCCAGTTTGTGCGCAAGTTTGGAGGAGAGTTGTCGTTGCAACTGCTGTAGCTAGCAGATTGCGTTTTGGCTTGAACTATCTCTTGGTTATGGTTTGGACTATCTGATCAGCTCTTGTTTGGTGCGTTATACTTGGGGAAAGGTGTGCTACCCTTTGTTTGTCTATCTAGCCTAAGGTTTTCTTCCGGAGTGATTCTCTGTCAAGGTTAAGGTGCTCGGAGGGTGGCTTCGGCCTATGGTTGGGTGACAATAGTAATATTGTCGATGGTAAAACAAGCACATCCATTATATTCTAGCAGGTTATGGGCCCACACCTCCTTCATTCAGTCTAACCACTGGAAGGGAGCATAGCCATAAGGATACTAAGCTCATTGAAGAATTGTCGCTAGGGTTTCTACCAGGAGCAGATACCAAAGCATTGTCGCTAGGGTTACTAGCAGGTGCAATTGCAGAAACCTTAATCCTCTCGTTGAGGCACCTTAAGTGAAGAGATTGACCTAATTTCTAGATAGACTAGTGCGCCCCAGCCTAGCACACCTCCTGGTACTCTCAGCAAGCTAAGACGTCAAGTTTGAGTTTCTGGTCAAATCTAGGGTTGACCAAGTCAAAGCAGGCATGACTTACTCTATGAAGTCAGAAAAAAAGTTAGATGGAGCTTCTAAATTCAGAGTGTGGAAGACAAGGATTGACCTCATCCTTGCCAAGAATAAAGTGTTGGATATCGTGAAAGGAAAGATTGTGGAACCAGAGTTTGAAGAAGGANTGACATCAATACCATGAGTATCATACTGGACTGTATAAAAGACCACTTGATACCCTACATCTCCCATATTGACTCATCCAAGAAGATGTATGATGCCCTAACAAACCTCTTCTCAGTTAGAAACATTGGACAAGTAATGAGTCTGAAGAATGAGCTCTGTGACATGCAGATGAATGATGATGACAGCATAACATCATACTTTGTGAGGATATCTCAGTTAAGAGATCAACTACAAGTTATTGAAGAGATAATCTCAGAGAAGGAACTGGTAAATATAGTACTCAATGGTCTTCCCAAGAAATGGGATGCATTTTTCGCAAGCATGAACACAAGGAAGGAGTATCCTACATTTGAAGAACTTTGGACTTCTTTTGCTCAAGAAGAATCAAGGATCAGTGCAAAAGAGAAACCCCAAAAGAAGTATGATGATCAAGCCTTTACAGCAAGATTCAAGAATTTCAGGAACAAAAGGAAGCTTGGTTCAAGGAAGAAGCCAAATCAAGAGAAAGACATGTCAAAAATAAAATGCTTCAATTGTTGAAAGTATGGTCACTACAAGAATCATTRTCTCGAGCTAAAGAAAAGGAAGGGGACACACAAAGCATCAGTTGACGAAGAAAAAAAGAAGACCAAGCAGGATAAAACAGACTTCTTCTTCTAAGACAAGGTAACAATATTCTTCATAGTTCTTGTACATACCATGTTTTCTGTACATATCTTGCATATCTACTTCTTAGAATATAATGTGTTCAAAGAGAAACTATACCTATGGAAGAAACAAAAAGGATTGATATCATTATGACTACAAGTCAGACAATACAAATGAAAGGATGAAGTACATCAAACAATTCATGTGGAAGTTATTACAAATAGCTGCAAGATAAGCCAAAATCAGAATCAATCTTGAAATAAAAGAGAAGTAAACAACAGGAAGAAGTCAKCAATCAAGAAGAAATTGGAGAAAGACTTATGACACCTTGCATAAGGMAATAAGGATGCAGATGGAAGTGTGGATTATGGAGGGAGMCAATTATATATTTCCAAAAGAAAAACATGCACTCATACAAGAAGAAAGGATTAGGAGGRAGCTAATCCTATGATCCATTGAAAATGATGAAGTAGCAACCATGAAAGGCAATACGTGTTCAGTTCGACCTTAGAAGAAGTCTTCTTCGAAGAGCAGCCTTAAAGTATCCCTCGTTGTCCATCAACATATGTGATCCTATGATGAAAGAAAGAAGTSGAAMCTCTAGGGCATSGAATCTATAAGAAACTCCATGGACCCAAGAGCTAAAGAGAAACATGAGGAAGAACATGAAGATTCTAAGAAAGAAAGAAAATCCAAAACAATTAGTCATTGTATCAAGAATCACAAGATTACCATCCTGATATGAACTCACTAAAAGAAATCAAGCAAAGGAACTGAAAGTTGTGATGAAGAACGGTGTATGGAAGACTTATGAATGAAAGAATTGTGAGATCTAGAACTAGAGGTTCTCCCAGATGGAGGGAGAAGACTATGATGATTACTCGTTCCAGTAAACCAGACATACATCTACATGAGTCATTATATCATCCGTAATGTCCATGGGTTGGAGTTCTACATCAAATGAATGCAAAGATTGTTCTCCAGAGCAATTGAACAAAGAGCATATGAAGAGAAACCTCAAGGCTTTGAGGCATACCAGAAAGAGACCCTTGTATGCAGATGGAAGAAGACAACTTTGTAGAGAACCTCCAATGCACAGTAGAAGCGTGGTGAAGACTTTCTATAACATGGATATTTTATCAGAATGATTACTCAGAAGATCGGGATGATGGATTGCCAATCCATGACAAAGATCTCATGATGACAAAAGAAGTTCCACATGGATATGTTCCAGTTTGACCCTTGCCACGATGTTGTGAGCTAGCAGGAACCAAAGAGGAATCCAACAATGATATACTTTATTGATCAGAGCTATATGAAGCCTTCAGAGAAAACCAGTGTTCCAGACTGAAGTACATTTGAGATCAAGCATTACATTCTCCGTGATGAAGTCCAGAAAGGAGAAAGTGGCTCTCCAATATATATCTCCACGGATGAGCAGATAAGCAGGCATTTTGGTAAAGATTTTGTCCAAGATGAAAGAGTCTGTGTACTCAAGTTGGAGCTTGTGGAGACGACTTCCTTATTGAAAAAGGAAGAGATGACTCCCAGGTTGCGAGGGAGCACTGATGTGTTATTGATTGATGGACAGTCATTTTTCTGTACGAAAAATGGTCCAGGATCGAACGGTCATTTTCATAATGAAAATGGTTCGATAGATTGTTGATGTACCATAGACAGCGATTTCCCATTGTGATTAACATGGGGAATGGTCTAGGTCAGTCTCTCTTCTTGAGGGTTACTCAAGAAGATTGGCCCGCCTCACCAGACAACGATTTCCCATTATGGTTAACATGGGGAATGGTCCTTTTTTTGAGGTTGGTGCAAAACAGTGATTTCCTTAAGAAATGGTCCGGACAGTCATTCCTTAGAGCGGACTCATTCTCTCTAGGTTGCACTTTGTTTAGTACCGGAGGAATGGACCAGGGTGGAGAATGGTCCAGGTTCAGCAATCAAGGACAGGCATTCCTTAGGGCAGACTCATTCTCTCCAACTTACACTTTGTCTAGTGTCGGAGGAATGGTCCAGGCTTAGAAATTAGGACAGTTATTCTTCCTTGCTTGAGAAGAATAGTCCAGATAGCTCATCATTGATGTTTTACCTTTTGAGGGAACATGCTCTTCCAAGATCTCACAGATGTGAGTGGAAGAATGGCCCAGATGATTCATTTTATATCATAACATTGTTTCTGTGCATGTTGATATCAGATGATTGTTATGNCAGCAATCAAGGACAGGCATTCCTTAGGGCAGACTCATTCTCTCCAACTTACACTTTGTCTAGTGTCGGAGGAATGGTCCAGGCTTAGAAATTAGGACAGTTATTCTTCCTTTCTTGAGAAGAATAGTCCAGATAGCTCATCATTGATGTTTTACCTTTTGAGGGAACATGCTCTTCCAAGATCTCACAGATGTGAGTGGAAGAATGGCCCAGATGATTCATTTTATATCATAACATTGTTTCTGTGCATGTTGATATCAGATGATTGTTATGAAGATTGTATGTCTCTAGACAGTATATGTATACTACTGTGGTGGAAGTGTTCCACTGTTTGTGACTATACATCACTGATCAAGTACCTGTGTGCTACTTGGTGTGGTAGTGTACCACTGGATTGTAGTTGTGTACTACTATGGATATACATAGTTGTGTTCTATTGAATGATATTTTTTTGATTGCCTTGAAGACTATCAGCAGTGTTGAAAATGATTATCATCTAGATAGATGATCAATGGACAGAGATTTTCAGATGGAAAATGGTTCAGGACATTTATTTTTCTAGGACATATGTCCAAATTAGAAGAATGGCTCTTGTGTCACTCTGTGGTGTGAGTGAGTTATCCAGCATCATGTCTAAATTACTCAAATAGAGTATGGTTACGAGAGATGATGCAACTAATGACATTGATGGTGATGATGGTGCTCATGATCTAGTCATGAGATAGTTTATACAACTATGTTGATGCTACCGGGTGAATGGTATGTTTGTGCTCAAGACCATTACCTGTAATACCTCCCTACCTAGGAGGGAGTGTTAATATTATGGTAGTTGCGGTAGGTATTTACCTCCACGTGTAAACCTGACGAGAATAGAATATTCAGGGAAGCAAGAAGAAACCCTAATAAGTTGGCTAATAACCCTAGAAGACAAGTAGGCTGAAGAGGATAATTGGTATTAGGTTATTAGCCTACAAGAGAAGAAGTCAGACAGAAGAAATAGTATATACTAAGTAAATAGACACCTAGAATGAGAAGTCGGCCCAGGCAGTTAGCCAGAATTAGTATAAATACAGGAGGCCAGTCTTCATTCTGGCAAGCATTCTCAGAATTGCAGAGCAGCACTTGTGCGCACTGCAGTTTCCCGGTTTGTGCGCAAGTTTGGAGGAGAGTTGTCGTTGCAGCTACTACAGCTAGCAGATTGCATTTTGTCTTGGACTATCTCTTGGTTATGGTTTGGACTATCTGATCAGCTCTTGTTTGGTGCGTTATCCTTGGGGAAAGGTGCACTACCCTTTGTTTGGCTATCTAGTCTAGGGTTTTCTTTCGAAGTGATTCTCTATCAAGGTTAAGGTGCTCGGAGGGTGGATTCGACCTATTGTTGGGTGACAATAGTGATATTGTCGATGGTAAAACAAGCACATCCATTATAATCTAACAATTCATGCTGTAAATGATGATGATATTGATTCTGAGAAAAAACTTCCAATGATTTTTATATGTGCCAGTCAGTGTTCCAGATGTTGATGATGATGTTTCCCTCTCTTTCTATTGATGATGTTGTATTGATTCATGTCAGTAGAATACCCTTCTCATTAAGGGGGAGTGTTTAAAATATTTTAACTTCGAAGAACATTCTAATTATATTTGAGTTTTTATTTTATAGATCAAATCCCCTTTTGTGGATTGATCATGCCAGGTCTTGTATAAGACCAAATCCCCTTTTGTGGATTGGTCAAACCATATTTATATGGTGGTATTTGAGAAGTTAAAGTGGTTTTAACCACTCCTAGAAGAATTTGACCCTACTAAGTGAATAGACATAATCCTGGTGCCTCCTCAACTAGTATTTACATGTGAGGATGGTACCTCACTTATACACCCTCACACTCACTCATCTAGTGTGCATATCTTGAAGGAAATTTCAATTGCAGGAGTAAGGAGAAGAGAGGTGCATGGTCAGTCTTGGTTTATCTTTGGTGGTTTGCTCTTAGTCTTGGCATTGTATTGGCAATCTATTATTGAGGAATTGTTTGTTTGGTTTTCTCCCCCATGAGGGTTTCCCAGGATAAAATGGTGTGTACCTTGTGATTGTGTTTCTTTCAGTCATCATCTTTATGTTGTTGTTTTGGAAATGCATTGAATGCTCATGTAATTTGGAAATAATCTAATAACAACAGTAAAAACTTAACAATATCTTCCCAAGAACGCTCAAGTTATTCTCGAGTACGGGGATTTTCAACAATTAAATAAAAAAGACAAGAAACAATGTTTCTTTGGTCATGAAATATTAAGTCAGGTTGTTGTTGGGTAGGAAAAATCATTAATAATACAAATCAAAATATACAGAAGAACAAAACTAAAGAGTAAAAAGATTACTCCCCAGTATGGTCGTCATTCAATCATTTTTTAATCTCATTAGGCTAAGGCGATATAGGTGGGAATGTTACCTTGGGTTTATATCATATGCAAAATTATCAATCAACCCTCAAGAAATATGTTTTTGGGCCTCGTGTTGTTATCAAGTTGTGTGTTGTTGCTTAAAAAAAATGTAAAAATGTTTATATGAAAATGACTGCAAAATTTAAACGAATGAAATAAAGAATAGATACAATCTGAAAAATAGTAATACAAGTCTCAATTGAGAATAAACCATATTTTTAATGATAGCTTTTCTAAGTTACAACAAAACACCTCTTTTCAAACCCCTGCAAGGGTAAGGACCAAGATCAAACTTAGAATTCTAGGATGGAATTTAAAAATCATACAAAGACAATTGGTTCCTGAAAGAAAATGACCAAGACAAAAATGTACTCGATCAATCAATCCACAATCTCATCACGTCTTGACTCAGCGAAACTATTAGGGACCTAAATCCCTAACTTCTCATATAGGTAGAATAATATATTTCCATGTAAGAAAAGTCGATACTGTTAATTTTAGAGCGGCTATTAAGTTTCTTTTCAATTTACTAGATAACAATAGCATAGGTAGGATCACTAAGAGAAACACAATCACAAGATACACAACATTTATCCTGGGAAACCCTCATGGGGGAGAAAACCCAACAAAAACTTCCTTAATATAGATAGCCAATACAATGCCAAGACAATAAACCAAAACACTAGAGAATATCCAACACTGAGCAATCTGCCTCTCTCTTCCTTCTTCTCCCAACTACAACTATCTCCAAACTTCTGCACTTGTTGAGTGGAATGAGTGAGGCGCTATCCTCTCTTATTTATATTAGTTGGAAAACGCTAGGGAGGTGTCTCTTCACTAGGCAGGGCCTACTTCTTCACTTAGTTGTTAGAACCATGTTAATTAGACCTGGGGTTGAGTTCTTAATTTGCATGAGATAATTAGGGTTTGACCAATACGCAAAAGGGGATTTGGTCATTTACAAAGACCGACATGATCAATCCACAGAAGGGGATTGATCTAATTAATAATGACTCAATAATAAATAGAATACTCTTTTCAATTACAATATTTCAACACTCCCCCTTAACAAGAAGGGTATTCTACAACATCATCAGGAGAGAGAGAGGGAAGCAACATCAACAACATCTGCAACACTAATTGGCATATCTATAAATCATCAAAAGTTTTTCTCATCATCATTCACAGCGTCGAGCTAGAGTAGCGTTATCATCATCTACATCAACATGAATTAGTATAAAACTAATACATCATCATCATCAATAACATCAACAACAACAACATCATCATCACAGCACAAAGGTTGGAGCAACAACATCATCACAGCATGAGGTTGGAGCAACAACATCATCATCGTCATGGGGCAACAGAATGAGGCATGTGTTACAACATTTTGTGGTACTCTGAAGGTCCCTAAGGAGCTGCCCAAGAATCATAAGATTCCCTAGGATATAAAATCCTAACGGAGCTACCACATGGTACTCTGACAGACCGTCCTTACCGAACCTTCGAGATCTGCCCATGAATCATAAGATTCCCTGGATTATAAAAATCCTAACGGAGCTACCACTACTGACCATAGCTAGCATATACATGCACAGGTACTCTGACAGACTGTCCTTATCAGACCTTCGGGATCTATCCAGGGATGATCAATCCCCTAGGATATAAAATCCTAACTGAGCTCCCCGCTATTGGTCAAGATACCACAGTAGCATCATCATTACTTCCCCTTTTGAGTGTTAAGCCCTAATATTGGCTCATTACCCATTAATTGGGGCATACTATATTAGTAATGTTGTTTTATTTATGTCGGTTTTAGGCCATTAGTTGTAATTATACCTCCTAGTCTCTTGTATATACCAAGGAGACATTTTCATTTTGAATCATCTTGTACTTGAACATTTAAGTGGGGTAAAAGGAGGTTGCCCCCTCGAAGAGGCTTATTATCTGAAATTGTCTCTTTTTCAAGGCGTTGAGTACTTTTTCTGAGGTTTTTCTATGCTATATTGATATTTGGTTCTTCACATATGGTATCAGAGCTCAAGGTCTTAGGGTTTCGCTGCTACATCTGAGACACCTTGGAATTTTCGCTATAAATTTTTTTCTACAACGTTTCAGAAGGAACGGCTTGGAGGATATTTAGTATACGGATCAAGGTATGTTGGGTTCAAAATTCAGCTCCTAAGGCCTTATACTTTCGAAGAAACATCTTGTACAAGATAGGGTTCTGGAATCATCCTGAACTAAGTCATTGCGGAATTTTCGCTATAAAAAACATTTCGGTAACGTTTCAGACCCTGAACTCTAGAGGCTATTTACAGAAATTAGTAAGGTATATGTGGTAAAAAATTTAGCTACTGGGTCATCTTAAATTTGTAGATACACCGTGTGTAAGATAGGGTATCTGACTAATCTCAAGAAGGTGTTCCAGGTAAAACAATCATAACTTATTCCTAGAGTATCCAAATTGAGTGGGACTGGTTTCATTGGATCGTGGACAATCAGTAGTATTTCTGGTGTGAGTTTCGGAATTTTATATCAATTATTTTGTGCGGGGCACGCTATACAAGTGAGATCTCCTGGAAAGTCCAAAAATCGACAAGTTGTGGGGAAGTTACCATAAATTCCACTTGGCACATCCAATTTTGATCAGACCTGTGGCATTGCAGAGAAGAAATATCAGAGAACTACATAAAAGAAATTTTGATACCCAGAAGGGCCGAAACTTGGGAGATACAACAAAAGAAATATTGTCTAGCAGAACCACTTCAAAATCAAGGTTCAAAAGTGATACTTGGCCAACATGCCACCCAAAAAGGGAACGTCTACACCAAATAAGCCTCTAGAAAATCCTACTTGGACTCTTGATGAAGATGAAGAAATGTGTAGGGACATAAATGATTTACAAAAGAAGATAGTAACAAAAGATGAATTACAAGAGATGATGGAGGGTTTAAAAGGGGAGATCATGGAAGTATTGAAAAATTTCGTAATTGAGAAGACACATGAAAGTGAAAATGCATCTCATGAAATTCATGATGAGGACACAAGGAAGGTGAATCAAGAATGGAGAAACTTCAACTTTGGTTTGAAGACCAACCACGTTCCTAAGATAGATATGAGGAAGTTTGATGGCAAGGACCCAATCACATGGATACTTCAGATGGAGCAATTCTTTGATCTTCATAATGTGCCACATACACAAAAGGTACGAATTGTTTCTTTATATTTAGAACCTAATCAATTTGTATGGTATCGATGGCTTTGTTCATGCAAATCACTCTTCACTTGGACCATTTTCACGGAAGAAATGATAGCACGCTATGAGGATACAAGGAGCAATACCTTCTTTAGCCAATTGATAAATCTCAAGCAAAAGGGTTCAGTTACCAAGCACATTGAGAACTTCCAAAGATTGAATATAAAGGTAACAGATATTCTAGATGAGCACTTCATTGTTGTATTCATAGAAACTTTAAAGGATAACGTTCAACATGAGGTTCTCCTTTGGGAACCCAAATCATTGGAGAATGCATTTAAGGTGGCAAGAAATGTTGAAAGTAAAAATATGGCTATGGCTACTAGAAGGACCAATCCTAACATCTATAGAGAGAACAATGCTCCTTCTTCTAAAACACCTCAACCTACAAGGTTGACACCTCA
>JASDQU010295703.1:0-11626 GCA_032191745.1 Picea mariana | reverse complement strand
AAATGAAGGATAGGATTGAAGAAATGGAAAAACATAAACAATAAACCCAAGAAGGAGATGTTGAAGAAAATCACAACTTGAGAGATAGGATTAAAGAGGTAGAAGAAAAACTAACCAACAATTTGACCCTCAGTAATATGGAAAACAAATTGGATATGAAACCCATCAAAGAGGAAATGAATAAGCTAATCGAACTGGACCATGAAATAGTAAAAGAAGAATTAAATTAAATCACAAATTGATACAACTTACCTCATAAAAGCAAAGAGGCTAGGAAAAATAATTGATCGCAAAGATAGGTTGATATGTGTCAAAGTAAGTTGTAATGAACATAAATATAACATACTTAGTAAATATTTGAGCTTAAAAGGGTAATGAATATTTATAAATGAAGACCTCATTCCCGAAGACCAAGTTGAATTAAGGAAGGAAATTCAAAAGGTGAAAGAAGGAAGTAAAAAAGGAAAACAAAGAATAATTAGAAAATTGAAAAGTTATTGTTAGGGATATAAACCAGAAGGATAATAATAAATAGGAATTGGGGACACTCGGGATCCTTTTTTGGAACTATCATGGCTTTCCATGATGCAACTTGGTCCTATGATAAGTTGGATCCATAGTGATATTGATATTATTTGTCTAGTTGAAAATTGGGATCACGAGGAGTTTAAGGTCCCTAACATAGAAGGATTTGTCTTGTGGTTGGCATGGAACAAAAAATCCCACCGTAGAGGGATAGGAGGCATAGCTTGTTATATTATAAAGATAATTTCTCCTCACATTCAACTTCATAAGATTGACCCTCTCAATTAGTACATTTGGATACAAATTTCAAACACCAATTTTAAGAAGATGTATATATAAATTTTCTATTTTGCATCTATTAATTCTACTTTTTATAAGAAAACAATCTAGATAACAATTTTCCCTATAATAATTTAGAACACGATATTTATAGTTTGAAAAATGAAGGTAATATGCTCCTGCTAGGAGACTTTAATGCTAGGACTGTAGCTAAACAAGCTACACTTTTAAGTACTTATTCCACATATAATCCTTTATGGCTATATGAGGACCTTGTTTTATCTAATAACTACAAAACAAGCTCTGAAGACCTAATTGATAATTTTTTTGGTACTCAGTTGATCAAGCTCTGCAGATCTCAATATCTAATAATTTGCAATGGAGTAATTAAGTGGCCAAAATCCAACCATATGACTTGTATTCATGGGCTAGGTAGTAGTGTCATAGATTATGTGATATCTGATATCCCTGTTTTCAACCAAATAATAATTTTGACCTTTTAAATGACCATGAGCCCGAATCTGATCATAAACCTTTAACCCTAACTCTAAACTTTTCCATGCACATGAGAGCCATTGAAGAGAATTCTGATAATCAAAGGAATTTTTGATTTGACAAAAGTAAAGTTGACATTTTGTTAAAGGATTTAAATCATAAATTAAATCTCTTAACTTATAAGGACACCATTGAAGAACTCTATCATAATTTTACAACTACCCTTTCCACTTGTATTAACAAGTTCTCTTTCAAGGTGTCCTATAAAAAGAAAAATAGAACGACCAATGCTTGGTATGATAAAGAATGTAAAATTGTTAGGAAATCCATTAGGGATGCTTCTAACGAGTCCTTAAAACTCGATAATATCAATACATACAAATCCCTAATTAAAAGGAAAAAAAGGCACTATATCAAAAAAGGCAAGAACAACCTTCACAACTGTATAAGTTGGATCCTAAGAAGTTCTGGAGCCAAATTCTAAACTGAAATACTAAATAAAATAGTAGGATTATCTTAAGGGTCTGGAATTACTACCTTAAAAGTTTTTACAAGTTACCTAATGCCATGGAAACCATTCTTATTGTCCCTACAAAGGAAGAAGTGTTTTCGTTATATGACATAGAGTTCGGGGTTAAGTGACTTGCAAATGGAAAAGCTAAGGGCATCAAAGTGTACCAAGATGAAATTTTTAAAATTAAAGGGCCTATCCTTATCCCTCACACACACAAGCTCTTCAATTTAACAGTTAACCAGGGCTTCCCTAAACCGTGGATGTAAGGCCTCATTGTTCCTATTTTTAAAAATGGGCATAAAAACATTCCATCTAATTATAGGACCATTATGATTAGCCCAATTTTAGCCAAGCTTTATGGAATTATTTTGGAAACGAAGATTACCCTTTGGCTAGAAATTCATGGTAAATGAGCTAAATGCCAGGTCGGGTTTAGGAGATATCATTCAACCGTGGACGATATTTTTACCTTTAGAATCATTTCAGAGGAGTTCTGCAATACTAAAACCAATATTTTTTGTTGTTTTGTTGACTTTAGAAAATATTTTGACATGGTTCCTAGGAAAAACCTTTGGAATATGTTGGAAGAGATAAAAGTCCCTCTTGAGTTGAGGGTTGTTGCAATAAGGATGTATGAGAATGTTATTTCTAAGTTTGAAAACATTGAGGGTTGGTTAAAAGAGATTAACTAGAGTATTAGAGTCAAACAAGTTTGTCCCTTGTCCCCTACCATTTTTGGGATATACATTGACAAGTTACAATATTGTTTTGAAAAAGCAGGTTGTGTCGGCCCTACTCTCACTAGTATAGTCATCAATATTATTCTTTATGCCAATGCTATCGTTCTTATTGCAAGGAGTCCCCATGATCTTGAAAACCAACTATGAATCCTCAAGGAGTTTTGCTCCAATATGGGTATGCATGTTAATACTGATAAAACCAAGGTCATGATTATTAAATCCAATAAGATCACTTATGATACTTTCATATATATAAAAAAAAAAACTTGGAGGAAGTGAATTCATACAAATATCTTGGAATTGATATTCACCACAAGCTTAATCGGAATTATAACATTGACGAAAGGATTATTGGGGGATGGAAAGCTTATTATGGGCTTGAAAACAATTGTAAATCAACTGATATTTGGAGTTGGGATAAGAAGAAACTCCTCTTTGAGACTCTTGTTACTCCTGTTATTCTTTATGGATGTGAAGTCTGGGGTTGTAGTATCTCTCATGAATCTTGGAGAAAGATAGAGAAAATAAAAAATAATTTTATAACCTATAATCTCAAAATTAAAGGAAATATGCAATATCCCATGCTCCTCTTAGAAACAAGACTCTCCACCATTGAGAGCATGGCTATGAATAGATACCTAATGTATAAGAACAAGTTAAACAACATGCAAGACAAGAGGCTTCCTAAAATTTCTTCAAAATCAAGTCATAACCACCATCGACTCAAACGAGGATGGCATAAAGATGCCCAGTCTTGGCTAAACTATTAGGGAACCATGGAAGACACCATTTTGCAGATTAAAGATACTATTAAAGAAAAATGTCAAATCAAAATTTAATGATAAAATGTGGTGTGATAAAGAGTTAGAGGAAAAAACAAAATCAAGGTATTATAAGGATGTAATCAACCATAATCTAGAAGATCAAAATTATGTAATTGTTTTGCCAAGTGTAAAGAAAAAAATAAGCATTCCTAAGATAAGAACGAATTCTCACGAGCTCCATAGTGAAACTGGGAATTGGTTAATTCCTAAAATTCCATGGGATGAAAGAGTGTGTCACATTTGTGACACTAAGAAGTTTGAAGATGAAAAGAACTTTTTCTTAGATTGTCCATCCTATACTTATATTAGATCTCATTTTCAAAATATTTTTCACACTACCAACCTTCCTGACCTCTTAACTCAACAAAAGTATGGTGATGTTGGAAAGCTTCTCTTAATGATTTTCAAGCACATAAACAAAACTCTAAAGAATCACAAGTAATCACTTACCTCTTAAGGTACGATAAACGAATTCAGTCTTAGTGAACATTAATCATGATCATGATCATTATTTTATGACTATATTATAAATTATTATCACATATTAATACTATATTATTTATTATATTTTTATATTATATTAATAGTATTTATTTATTGTATGATATTTATTATCATTTATTGTTTATGCACAAGTATTTAAATTTCAAATTATTATTTTTAATTTTAATATTCTAATTCTAGATTAACCTAACTTATATGGAAATGTGATATACCATACACAACTTTAATGTAACACATCAATTATTATTTTATAATTTCTTTAATAAGTTTATTTTTACAGAAAATTTCTTGTAAGCTCCATTCCAAACCTATATTAGTTTATTAGTATAGATTGTTTATTGTTGCATTGTATACCTTGTTCTCTAATAATTTCCTTTGTTTTTTTTGTTGATGTGCATTGTAGCATTAGATATAATTTCTTTCAATTTCAAATGCTTGAATTTTCATTTTTTTCAGTGTGCTTCAAAAATATATTTAGTTTTGCATACATTGTTGAAAGGAATATTCTAGTTGTGTTTATTCACTTTTATATGTTTCCTTGTATATAAATACTTTTTTCCCGTATCCTTTAACACTTTCATAAAATAAAATTTGGGTTTTTCTCTTATGTGATTTATTCTATTGTGTAATGTTTTATGCTAATCAAACTTTTTATTTGACCTTTTGGTATGAATCTATGTAATTCATGATTATTTGGTCACTATTGAAATTGAGGTTAGACTTAGTTCCATAATATCTTTCGGGATTTCAATAATTGGTTGAACAAAAAATTGAAATATGTATTGAAGGTAGATTTGAATCATGGTATATTTGCAAGGTCAACATATTGTGAATTTGGAAACTTTTCAACGTGACATTTTGTGAATTTGAAAACTTACTCGTACATCCATTCCTATTTTAATCTAGAAATCTATTTAATGAATTCAATGTATGAGAGATTTCTGACTCAAAATTTTAGACTTTATTTTCGTTATTGACCTTGTTTAGTATAATGTACCCAACTAGGATGGAAAAAAAACTATGTTTTTGATTCAAGTATTGTTTTTCTAGTGTAAATTTTGTAAAAGACTTTACATTAGGGCTACTGGAAATTTCTTACAAACAGTTTTCATATGTCTCATAAATAGGAATATTTATAAACATATAATATGCATCCATTACATAGATAATTGGGAGGATAAACATGACATCCTATTATGGTTTTAGAACCCAAATCATAACAATAAAAATATCACTAATGGTTGTAACAATGGCTACAAAACCCTCCTGAACACAACATATCTATTGACTGAAAGAAGCTATAATATCTACTAAAAGAGAATAGATCAAGAAACCTGGTGATGATGCCAAAATATCCTCAAGTTGTGATGTATACTACTATGGTTGTCAAACCTCATCGATTTTTTCTTGACCTGCTTATGACTACTCATTGCAATAATACGACCGCTCATACCCAATTCCAATCTGCAACCTTAAATTACAAAAGGCCTCGCGAGATGAGGTTGGAAAACATGTGGGGCCTCTCGGGACACCCTATTCTCAACTCACGGTGGCGACTCCTTTCAAAATTTCCTCTAAACCCTCCTGGCACCTGTACACTCTANTCCCCTGCACAAGATAATAAACATCCAAATCTCTCTCCAGGATGAAGCCAGAATCCACAATGAACTCAAGTGAGGACCTCGAATGGATCCTCGTCCTTGTCTAGCTAGGGTGGATATTGCACCACTGAAACTAGAATGATATGGAAGGGTCTTTCCAAACCTTAATGAAAACTTGGCTCAAATACCACATCAACAAGATATCAAATAATAATTCCAAAGTGAGGGGTTACCCTTCTTTTATTCTTCTTCCACTATTTCTAGATCTTTCCTAGTTTGACAAAATCAAACCCTTATCTTATTTTTCCCTCTCATATTCACTTTAAACATTAAAAATCACTTTTTAATGTTTAAGTAATTAATTGTTTATTTTTATTTAATGTCACCTTAAGACTTTGTCATGTTTTAACCCAGTGAGACTAAATAAGTCCCCTTGAATCCTTTTTCTGTGAACTATAGCCTACGGGAGTTGTATAGGATAATAAGTTATCCTCTATTATGATCAATTGGAAGGGGTCAATACATTTAGTCAATTGTTGTAGATGTTTGTTGATGCCTATGTTTGATATCTATTAGTTATTGAGAACATTATAGTCAATACATTAAATGTTTTGTGCAAATTATGATATAGTTTATTAAATTCTACTTTGATGTTTTTATTTTCATTTAGTTTCTTTATTATATTGTAGTATTATATGTCTATTAAACAAAATATCATTTTCCTTTTTGTTTATTAAAGGAAATGTTAGGATATAAGGATTACATTTGTAATAAATTCACTTTATGAATTTAGGTTATAGTTTATTGTTTTGTTCACTTTGGGTAAATTGGTCCATCCCGCATTTATAAGTGGAAATTAATTTCTCAATGAGAATTCATATACAAGGAGGTGAACCTCATTGTAATAGATGCACCAATTATCCATTAATAATATGATATTGTGTTATTGTGAGTATCTTCTTTTGATGATATGGACTATGTATGAAATAAAATCAAAGGAATGAAAGGAAATTCAACATGCAATAAAAAGCAACACATATACACATAAATATAAAAGAGATCATAATAGTATAGTAAGAACCAAAATATTTATTAAATAGTCGAATATTGTAGAAAAAACAATAATTTATAATGGTGGTAGCTTATCTTTGAAAGGGAGAGATGTCAGATACACTCATTCATCAAGAACCTATTGCAAGATGATGAAATGGTAGCCTTTAAACATAATAAAGAACTCTTAAGGTGCAAAACCCTAACCACTCGAGGAGAAGTATGGAACCTAATGTTGGTCGTGTTGTTTCTTGTACTTTAAATTATCCTTCTAAAGGATTTAATGAACCTATTGTTGGAGATGATGGATTTGTTCAAAAAGTTGTGGTGATCAATCTACCTTAGTTTGAGTGTGAGAGGAATTTTTTGATGAAGTTGCAACATGAAGATATACATCAATCACAAAAAATGGATAGAATCCTAAGAACACCTGAAATGGGTTATTTCCAATATAAATGTGAAGGATGTATAATTAATATAGAGTTTCCATGTCTCTTCATTCTTCTGCACCTACACAATTGGGCTCCCAAAAGGTGAGGAGCTCAGTCAAATATGGCCCTTTTGGATGAGTTCATTAATTTTATTCTTTATTTCCTCATTATATGAAAGGGAGAATATGTATATTGGACTATTGGCTAAAGGAGTAGTAGTTACCAAGTCATTGGAATGCTTGACTTGGAAGTGCAAGGAACCCCCATAGGTGAATAAAAAATATCTTTGTTCTACTCTACAATATTTTCAAATTGTTTGTGTTGTCTATAAAGGTATACAACCAAGTACTTGGTGGTCATAGTGACCTTTCATTGATATTATGGCCAGATCATGAAGAGGAAAACAATTGTGGTCTAAGAGATTACTTTATGTCACTGATTTACCAAGGTCAATGAAATGGTATTAGTCAGAAATACCTCTCGTACCCTATATATATTGTACCCCAAAGTAAAAATGACACTACATGGCTAATACTATTGGGGACTAGGTGTAACTTGATAAGAAAAAAATAAACATGAGTGTATATAATCGAAGAGGGGAAGCCTTCAAGGAAAACAGGTTGTGTCTAAAGACAACGTTACATCACTTAAGAAAAATACAATGTGATATGAACATCAAGATGAACAATGAACACACACACACCATGTTCAATATTGGCATACAACACACTTATGTTACTTGATAATGACCCATTGGGTATGTTATTTATAGCCTCAATGTATAACCAACTTCCTTGGAATCAAAAAGATGTTGTCCACATACAACCATTAGTGCTTAGAGTTGATGGTATGTGGAAATTTTATCTTCTAAACAACCTCTTCTCTTTCTCTTTCACCATCAAAGGATGGTGGCTTAAGCTTCCTCACCTCTCCTTGAAAACTGTGCTAGGGAACGGTGTGAAACCTTCCCTAGATAAAACTAATGAGGGTCAGGTCCCTTCACTCTTAAGCATGTGATCCGATGGATCAATGTTAGATCCAAAATAATCCTTCTATCGAGCCAAAATTATCCTCCATCATAGAACAATAGGAGGAGTTTAACGAAGGTGTTAACCTCTTAGTGCCGGCCAAAATGGGGGATCATTTTTCACATTCAGCACAGTGGACTGCACCAGCCCATTAGTCCATGGTTGTCAAATGATGTGAGGCTTCTTCCCAGTTGAATTCATGAGATAGCGATGCGATGCCAACATGGAGTAGTTATTTTGATCCCCCAAGTTGAAGTTGTTTTTCTTCAATAGTTCGATTTGTCCTAATTGACTCCCGACTATGCGTATTCCTTTCAAAATGTACATGGTGAACACAATGTACTCATAATCTCGGGGGGTGTTTTCATAGTTAACTATGCCAGCCAAAGGTGGGATATACTCTGGTAGGATCGATGGGATCTTCTTCGCATTAGCTAGATCACCACGGTGCTTACTTCGTTGCTCAGTCACGGGGTTAACATGGCCAAAATGACGTCGATTCGAAGGGGAAGCTTCCAATCCTCTATTTGATGAAGTTTGGACACATTCATATATCGGTATGTCGGCCATTATATTCTTGAGGACTTTCTCGAAATACTTCTCTAATTCACTAGGTTTGCCCGACATTCTAACTTTTAAACAGATAGGTCGGGGTAGATGAACGGATAGGAAGGGTCTAGTTTCAGATAACACAACTCAACACATGGACAATTCTCTTCTTATCTTAGTTAATCACGGGTATAAAAAAGTGGTCCCAACATAGCGTCCAACCGGTTAAATAAGTGGGGAATTGTAACAGGTTCTTCCAACAGCTAGGAATGCTTGTATCAATGTGAATCTGTCTATTATGGCATGGTCTCAACGTCCAAAAATAATCCATCATCCCATAAATGAATTTTCTAACTATTCTTGACTATAATTCTAATAGTCTGGGTGCCTCCAATGGTCATATAACTTCTCCAGTGAGAAGTCCCATTCTACGTGGACTTGTTGTTCCAACGAAGTTCAAATTTTGCGAACCTGCCTCCTACGAGGTTCTAGTCTGTTAAGTCTTCCATCTTCTCTCTGTAGACTCTTGTAGATTTTATAACTTAGCTTTCCTTTTATTGAGCTTCCTTTCCTTCTTCCCTGTGATATGATTCTGTCTAACTATTTCTGGAATCCTCTTTCCATTGTTATTCGTATCTTCCCCTAGCGTAGTGGTTTTACACTATTGAGGTTCCCTCAAGGGGTCTAAAGTTAATATCCATTTTCTTAACACTTCCTGAGTGGACATACTTCTTTCTTGAATAGATAGGTCCTTCAATCCTTCTTTCATTCTTTCAACCTTAAAAGCTATTTCTCTTTCCATTTGTGCCTCTTGCATTGTTACTTTGTTCTATTTCTTCAAATTATCCTCTCATTCTTCTATTAGTCAGTATATTTTTCTAGCTATGCAATCCCTTAGTTCTTGATTTTTATTTTCTGTAGCTTCTTCTTCTTCTTCTTTCCTTCTGATATGATCATTCTCAATCCAAGTCTTACCTAATAAAAGTGGTAAAGGGGTGATGTCGCCAACAAACTTAATGACTTCAAATTCCTCTTCAGTCGATGTTCCATGAGAAGTAATAGATACATTAGTAATTCTTCCACATAGGGTTATCATATTTCCCTTAAACAAAGCTATCATTCCTAACGAAGTTACCACAGTAGGCTTTCCCAAAATTTGCCAAGTGTCTTTTGTCATAATATTTACTTGTGTTTCCTCATCCAAGACACATTCTATGTCTAAGTCTTCTATTATTTCACGTATGCATTGTTTTAATTCCAAGATCTCTGGTAAGCTGACATCTTTGTGAACATCCATCATTTCCTTCAATTGTAATAACATAGTCTGAGCTTCCTCTAATTCTTTCTCTTGATGACTCTCTAACATGCCCTTGGTATTTTGACTTCCTTCATAATTTTCTTGTCTTATGTTCATTCTTTCAACTTTCACAATCATCCTTGGACAATCCTCGACCTCATGACCAAAAATATTACAACAAAGAAAAATAGGACCTGTGCCAGGGAATTCCTTAGCAAGGTGTCCCAGTCTTCTGCAGTTATAACACATTGTCAATCCTCTTTTTCTTTTAAATGTTCCCCATCCTTTTCTGTACTGTGCACTAGGATCATAGTGTTGGACCTGTAATCTGAAAAAAAGCATTCAAGGTTCCTTCATCCACTTATTAGTCCAAAAACTCTTTCTATACATAGGAATAACATATATTTCTTCATTTCCTTTAAATTTACTCAAACCAACTCTTTCTTTCAACTGTGCCCTAGCCTTCAAACTAGGAAAATATCTGTTAATCATACTTATGTTCATGCTTTCAAAACAAAATTTTCACCTATATTAATCTTATCAAAGCACAAAGATTTACCTCTTTTTAGATCTTGCATCTTTTCTTCAGTTTAGAATTCTTTCTTAGCAAAAAGCTTTGCAAGTCAAGTAGATTCCTGTGAACTTCAAAAACAGATATATGCACAAAGATTATCTTTTCTTTACTTCAGTTCCCAACAATCACAGTTTTAGGTCCTAGAAACAGAACCATTTGTTGGCACAGGGGCTAACCTAGGGTTCAACACTTAACAACGCATCAAAAAAACCCCGAATATCGGCCCTTTCAGCAACACCTGCGAAGCAGGAAAGGTCTCACTCGAGGTAGAAGCAAGGGGGGTTACAGGACACAAGTGTCTGTAACCAAGCTGAGACACAGATATGTGATAATAACGCTTTGCAGGGTATTATGTTAGCTCTTAGGAAGTGACATGCATTATTTCATTAACCTTATTAACATTGTAGAACGTACCCAAGAATAGATCTTGTGTAGTAACAACAAATATTAATCACTTCAATCACTTAGCACATAACACTTTGAATCAGATCTATCATATAATCCAAGCATTTAAGAAAAACATACATACTCATTATACATTCTAATATAAGCACTAAGAAAATCATAATATAGACAACATTTCACAAAGAAAACCATAATAAACCAGGTGTATGTGGTTCACCCCAGTGTGGGGCTACGTCCACCAACTGCTTCACCTTCTTAATTATGTGCTTGAATCTTACATTCATTCACTCTTGTGCACTAAGCCATAGATTCAAGCTTCACATAGGACCATAGATATGTGAACTGAGCACCAGATCCTCCTTCCAAACCTAGGTCAAGTCACTGAGTCAACCCTTTATCGAGCACAAATCCTTAACATACATACATTCCTTGGCACAAAGATACTCAAAAATAATTTCAATTAGCTCTCCCCATAATCTTCTACTTCTACCATACATTCTTACTTATTTATACTTTTACAATCCTTTACAATAATTCCTAATCATGGGTAAACCCCATGGGCCGACATACCATAAACCCATCCCATAAAACCTAGAAAACCCCTTATTGGGTCCACATAGCCCAAAAAATTGGTGATATCTGTTATCACTGAAATTTCGTCCGCACAGGGCGACAAGAACTCAACATCATCAACACAGAAAAACAATCATCCATGACACAAGGATTAACTCCACAGCACATCAAAAAGGGCCAAAACTATACAAAGTTGGCTAAAAAGATTAAAAAGCGCATCGCGCCCATGGTAAACTA
>JASDQU010295699.1:0-14160 GCA_032191745.1 Picea mariana | reverse complement strand
AGAATACATGTCCAGGGTCCCATATTCATCAGCAGTTGGTAGCTTGATGTATGCAATGGTTTGCACAAGACCAGATATTGCACATGCTGTGGGAGTTGTGAGAAGGTATATAAACAATCCAGGTAAAGAACATTGGGAGGCAGTAAAGTGGATTCTCAGGTATTTGAGAGGTACTACTACGCATGCATTATGTTTTGGAGGTTCAGACACTTTTCTACAGGTATATGTTGATTCAGATATGGCAGGTGATAAAGACAGGAGGAGGAGCACCACAGGGTATCTTTTTACTATAGGTGGAACAACAGTAAGTTGGATTTCAAAACTGCAAAAGGTTGTTTCACTTTCAACAACAGAGGCAGAGTATGTTGCTGCTACAGAGGCTAGTAAAGAGATGATTTGGTTACAAAGGTTTATGGAGGAATTGGGAAAGAAGCAGGAGAAAAACAAGTTGTACTGTGACAGTCAGAGTGCCATTCACCTTGCAAAGAACTCCGCATTCCATTCAAAGACTAAGCATATACAGTTGAGGTACCACTTCATACGATCCGGCTTGGAAGATGGACAATTGAAGATGGAAAAGATAGACACTAGCCAAAATCCTGCAGACATGTTAACAAAGGGAGTAACCAGGGAGAAATTGAGTTCTTTCTTAGTTTCAGTTGGTCTTCAAGAATGAAGATGAAAATGAGAAATTTGTCAGGTCCAAGAAGGTTCAGAGTCTAGCATATACAGCAGCGGTGGAGTTGTTGAGATCAATCTCCAAGTGGGAGGTTGTTGGTTGTGGAGCCTGATTATCTTCCTGATTCAGAGGTCCTTGCTTTCAGCCATGTTTATACCCAATGAAGTATTTACACCATAGAAGTATGTACACTCTTCCATGCAGGGGAGTGCAGAGGGGGGGTACCCCCTCTGCGGGGTCTGGGGGGCCTATCCCCCCAGCTGGGGGGTCTGGGGGCAAGCGGGGGTTCAGGGGAGAAGCCCCCGAAGAAAAAATTGCCTTGTAAAAGTATATTGTAATTTCATTGTAAATCTGGACCGTTCATTATAAGGTCACAGATCTAATGGTAGAGATTATGTTATTTATTTTTATTTTTTTCCCTAGAAGGCAACCCTATTTTATGAGGGAAATGTATCGCGGCTATGGATGATGGTGAATATTGTATTCTGAGAGAGGAGACTGTGAGAGAAAGAAGAGGAAGTTACAGTGAGTTTTGTTGTAGGTTGTATCCCTTCATTTGCTGAATAACAATAAAGGAAGGACCTGGCAATTTCTCTGGTGGACGTAGCCCACACTGGGTGAACCACGTAAATCTGTGTCTCTCTTGTATTATGTGTCTTTTGTGTTTTGTTTCTACATTTTTTTTATTTTATTGCTCCGCGGTCCTGTTTTTCTAACATAAATAAATATCATTATACATTAATTTGTTACACAAGTCAAATTTCAGAGGAAATCAGAAGTAAAGAAGTCTGGATTTCAAGGGAGGATGAAGTCTTTTGGTGATGTGTTCTAAGGTATGTTATTTTTAGGTCATCTTACCATTTTTGCTATAACTTTTTTTCTAGAACGATTCAGATGGTGAAATTTATATGGTATTGAGAATACATATCAAGGTAGTCATGGTAAAAGTTTAAGCTCTTGAGTCACTATAATTATGGAGATACACTTTGTGGAAGATAGGGTTTTTGACCAGTCCTGAAGCTAGTCAATAAACAAGTGTTCTGGGTAAAACAATCATAACGTATTCATCAAGAATCCAAATGATGTGTGACATATTGAATTGGAAAGAGTATGGACTGTAGTTTCTTGTATGTGAGTTTTAGAATCTGATGTTAAATATTGAGTGCAGGGCATTCTGTACAAGTTCGGTCTCCTGAATAAACCAAAATTGAACAAAGTTTACCATTCTCTCTATAACTTCTTTTTGGGGAGGATTCAAGGAGTGAAACTTGGAGAAGTTTCAGAGAATAAACTAAATAATATTATCTACAGGATCATAGTATTCCAAGAATTGAATAATTGTAGAAATTGAATAAGTCTCAGGAAGTATTATCAGGTTCTATGTGATGGTTGGTTGATGGTGATGATTTAATGTGAAGTTTTATTATCTCTCATACATTCTTGGGCGGAAGGAAGGGGCAAGGATGGAGAGTTCAAATCTCTCTTGATATTGGAGGATTGTATCTTCCTCTTGGAGGTTTATCCCCCCATTTACACATGGAAGCTGTAGCTACCTTTGGAAGTCATTACTTCCCTTGAACAATAACTATTGATTATTTCTCATATATTGTCCATGGTGTATTGTGGTGTATTGGTGTAACTCTTATACTATTGTTCATTTCTCATTGGATATAATTGAATCGTTTAAGTATAAGTTTAAAAAGGTTTTAAATTGTACTTGATACTGATTCACCCCCCTCTCAATATCAACATTGCAAACATGGTCTTATGGCGATCTTCCTTGGCAATCCTGATCTGATGGTATCCTGAGAATCCATCAGTGAAGGAGTAGACTTCCCGCCCTCCCACATTATCTAACACTTCGTCAATAAATGGTGTAGGGAATGGATCATGTAAACATGCATCATTCATCTTACTGAGATCTACATAGATTCTGATCTCTCTGGTCTTCTTATCCTGCACCACCATAGGAATAATCCATTATGTCTCTTCGATAGGTTCTATGATCCCTGCTTCCAACATTCTGTCTAGTTAAATATTAAGTTTCTCCTTATATTTAGGGTTCAATTTGTAAGGTATTTGTTTAACTAGCCTTGCATCTAGTTTCAAGGGGATCTTCATCTCTCCCATGGGCCCTTTAATTCCATTCATATCAATGAAATTGGTTGGAAACAAGTTCTGATATTCATGCAACAATTCTGTGATATTATCAATAGTGGCATCATCCCAATGATCTCCAACATTAGCAATATTAGGTGCTTTCTTTGTTCCAATATTAACTTTCTTGATTTTTATTGGTTGTCCAATAAAAGGTATTTCGACTCCTAGTCCTTCTATGTCTCATTGTCCTTCTATTTCTGCGATGTTCACCTTCCTAGGGTCATCGTATTCATCGACATTGATATTGTAACATCCTGGCAATTTCTAAAGAGGTGCAATCCATTCATCCTCTTCTTGCTCCATAGGGAGGCTAGGTGCCTCCTCAAATACTTTTTGTCTTACAACCTGTAAATCTTGATCTACCATAGGGTACTGACTTTCAAACAAGAATGTAGCTACACAGTTTTGTGTCATACCTTGCTAATCTATAGTGGTGAGGCGTAGTTCCGATCCAAGGTACCAGTTGATAGGCATTGTGTCTAGAGTATTGATGAATTTATGCACCCACTGTTCTTGAGGAATGTAGCTCCAGGCCTCCTCACAACCTTGCACATGGTCTTTCGGTCAGCTTTGACTTATGTACCTAACTTCACATCCTTCGACTTGTTCTAAAAATCGTGCTGTCATGAAAGTGTGACATTGTATCTAGTTCGGGATGTTCCTTTTATGTTTTCCCCACCATCTTGCTGGAGTAGCTTTCAAATCCTTGTCCAGTGCCAACAATATCTATTGTGTTGGTACAATTTCTTCAAATTCCAATAGGAAGGTTTCTAAGTGATTCAAACCATCAAATGTGGGTAAATTACTTACTGTTGTGTCGAACCAACGAATTTCTCTAGTCAATCTAGCACATCGCCACATAGAAAATTCATACATCTTGTTCTGCCAGTTCTCTAGTGCTTCTTCTGAGTCTGATGAGCATGCACTGTCACTTCGCCAACTTAAATTCCCATCTACTGTAGGATTAATGTAATCCTACTGTCTTGCGGTCAATTTGTATATATTTTCTAGTTCATATGTGCGGTCCTCTTCTCTGATGGGCTCTACGACCTTCATCAGGATCCAAAGGTGTGATTACCCTAAGGCCATCTCCTTTGAATGTCATTCTTCGTTTCTTCAAATCTACAACAGTAGAATTATTGAAAGCCCAATCAATTCCTAATAGCACAAGGTAAGGACAAATATCATCAACTATCTCAATCACCTCGAAGTCCACAAATGTTCTGACCCCATCGATGTCCACAGGGACATGTTCTAGTCTTTCAAAGGGGCTCACAGCCTATTGATTGGCCATCCTGAGCTTGATAGGGGAATAGATCAACTTAGGTTTTCCCATCAGTGCCCAGGTCTGCTTCGTCATGACATTGACCTCTGACCCTAAGTCGAGGACCACATAATCTATATCATAATATCCGATCTGAGCCTTCAGATGTAGCTCCTTATTTGTCCATCTCTTTTTAGAGACTTGGTGTACTACTCTATTTAGCAAGGGATATATATTCCCTAGCTCATACTATCTGATCAAGTTTTGTAGCTCTTGTACAACACTCTCATCCTTTATCAAATTAATGCAAGTGCATAAGAATTCCATGAGTCTGGTTACCTCTTTTCCTTCTCCAGGTGAAGCAGACTGATCAAAGGCCAGGGGCATTCCACATTCTCTCACTTCTGGTTTTGCCTTTGACGAAGAAGCCTTATCTCTTCTAAACTCTTTTCTTGCCTCTTCAAATGTCTGCTTCTCTCTCTTTGGATCAAACTCTTATGTATTCTCTGTAGCTTTCCTAACTCCTGATTGTTCTATAGTCTTCCTTGGAGTCACCCTGTCTTCTCCTATAACAATGCCTCCTTTAGTGATAACAATGACTCTAGGATATGCTCTACAAGGTTCTGCTGTGATTAGCTGTACTTGTTGGTTTCCTCCTCATCTTTCCTGAAGTTTGGCTAATAGCGCAGGACAATCTTCTATGACATGTTCAAATGAGTTGCAGTAACTGCAAGTGGTACAAGGGTTTTGACAGTCCCTTGCCAAATGAACTGGTTGTGTTTAGTTATAACAAATTATCTGACCTCTACCTTGACCCATACCTCCTCCTCATCCTCTTCCTCTGAATCCACCACAAGGGTTGAAGTTTCCTCTTCTAGGGGAATTATACTGTGTAGTGTTCCCTTCTTGCTATACTTCACCTTGAATTTTTTATATATCCCTTGACCTTTCATGCATGAGGTCACAGGCCCTACAATCCCTATCATCATTCCCTACTGACTTACAAAATGTGCCATACAGATTTGTCGGTGTCTGAACATATTTTTGCATGTAATAACATTCACCAGGGCAATGTTTATTTCTACATACCTCACACCAAGGTAGGGTAACTTGATTCAAAAGGATTGGAGCTCCAAAATCCAAGTATTCATGAAACATGGGGAAATGCTCCTTATCATGGTCTTCTGATTTGCACCTTATGCACCAAATGTATTCCCTTTTATCTTTTCCCTTTTCTTTTTTCAAATCTTCGACCTGTAGTGATAAGCTAGTTAGCTGACTCAAGATTTGACTCATACTTGAGCTGGATTCTCCCATAGGGGATGATTCTAGCTTCATGTAAATCTCCAGTGCCTTAGCCTGTGAAGAGATATTCTGCTACATCAGAGGGGCTCTGATGTGTGGTAAAAGGGTAGCAATGAACTATTCCTTGTTCTGATCATCTGGGATCTGAAAAGTCAGCCGTCCCATTAAGGTTTTAAACCTCTGATCAAACTCCCAAACAGGTTCAGCTATTCTCTACTTGATTTCTTTCAACTCTGTAATGCATTGTGATTTTGACTTGGGTTTCTTGAATTCTGTAACCAACACATTCTTGATCTCATTCAATGGTTTAGGCTGTGCAATTCCTTGGACAAGTTTCATGTACCAACTCAGTGTGCGGTCTCTTAGGGTAGTACTAAACTGATCTCATTTAACAGCTTCATCGATGACATTCTTAATACTCCATATAACTTCACATAGAAACCAGTGTTGATCAAGATCTTCAGATCCATCTCCTCTAAAGGTGGGTAACCTCATCTCATCTACCATAGATCTTCCTAGGTTCCCTAACTAAGTATGCACTGAACCACTTATACCAGTGCTCTGATAACTTAGGTTACTTTGGTTACTTAATGTTGCTGAAAAAACAGGAGGAGTGATAGTACTTCCTTCAACAGTCTGCACAATCCTTGAAGCTTCTGATTCTTCTTAGAGAGGTTCTTCAGTCTTCTCTTCTTCTGGCCTAGCGGACTTTGAATGTTCCTCGTTCAACAACACTTCTTATTCTCCATTTTAGAACCCTTCTTCTTGTGCTGGTTCATGACTTTGATCGAATAAATTCACCAGAGAAACTTCTCTGAAGGTTCTCCCATTGCACATGTTGTTGTAGGAAAATCTCCCTGCAGATAGGTAGATTGCCTCAAAGAGCTAGACCCTAACTCTAAGATAGAAAGTGCTTAACATGGACACTGAATTCCTTTCAAATCCATACAAACTAATACATGAGAAGGAAGAATAATAGAGGTACCTCTTTATCGACGTTTGTCCCTGCACACTCTGAGTCGAGCTCCAAACTCTTTCTCCTCGATGATTCCTGTAGACAAACAAAGTACGAATGCTTCCTACTCTATTGATATTAGCTTGAAAATAGATCTATCTATCAATGATAAGTTCACGTAAGATCAGACACAAACTAGAAAGAAATAGGCCAAGCGTGTCATATTAATGAGAATAACGACAGCAATACTTACAATCGTAGATGCGAATGCGACAGCTTCGTCAAGTCCCCTTTGTCTAACCCTTGCTCGAAAGATCCACAACCTGTATGATAGCAGCTTCACTCTCCTTTGACTGACTGTGTGTTTCCTATGAGATCATAGTTTTCATGCTAGCAATTCTTCCTCCTTTTCACCACCATAGAGCCTTCTTATATAGGTTAAGAGAAGCTTAACCTCTTGAGTTATCTTTAGAATAAGTTGTGGAACCCCCTCCTTAGATCAGGGATCTCTTGATGGAACCAAGAATTTGAATGCAAATGCCTTCTAAACTTGAGATATCCTCCCCTTATTCTCCTCAATGGGCCAACCACTACCTCAAATTAGATAGCGCTCCCTCAAAAGGGGCATCAGGGCACTATAATGCTCCCTAGGAGGCTCAAGGGGAGCGTCAACGCTCTAAGGATGGGTAGCGCTCTCTCAGAGAAGTGGTTTGTTGTTATAATGCTCCCCAGTAGCTTGTGGGGGAGCGCCAGCGCTCCTAAGGATGCCATAGGGGAGCGCTCTCCTTCAAAACCCTATTTTAAGGTCTCCTTTCAGGTGATAAGAGTTCTTTGACTTTAGTTAACCATTTCCCCTCCTCTAAATCAAGTGTATGAGATTTTTTAAGTGCCTCCTTAGTGTCGTTATTATGGCAGTATTCTTGAACAACATTTGCGACACCGGTGAAAAACTTGCGACACTTGCGAAAGTTGTAAGGAACATGCGACACTTACAACAGTTGAGAGGAACATGCGACACTTATCCAGTTGAGTAATATTGATGTGTAACAGAATGCCCCCCAAAGCATGAAGTTAGAAGATGAGAACTGATGACTAAAATGCTTTGTAGACTTTCAAGCAAGGGAATAGACTCAGAGAACCTGACGAAAGCTGCACACAAACATCCATCAAATATTATGACATGTTTCAAAACCCAAGGCAGACATACCTATGCTTGGGTGATCAAGACTTGGAAGATATGGTCGCCATAAAATACACTGTGGATCCATAATTGTATTGATAAGAAGGTATATCCACCGAAGATACAATGTGGATCTATACTCTGATGACTCGGACTGATCGTAGCCACGAAGAATACATAGTGGATCTACGAGATGACAAGACATAGCCACGACCAATACAAAGTGGATCTATGTAACAATGTATGTGTTATTTGTCCAATGGAAACTCCTTCACAACCTGGGCAAAGCATATATCAAAGTGGTCACTCAACCCAGGGTCTTCTTACCAATCCCAATATGGTATGAATCTAACCATGTGAATAGATGTCCTGATGTTGAACATGGCAAAAACCACTTGATTACCAGTCAATGGTGTGAACCGTTAACAAGTGCGAGGGAGATCACCATTAATGCCAATGATTCCAAAGGTACCTTAGTACATTCCAGCGAATGTGAATAGATGAACTGAGGTCAAACACCCGTGGAATCATTCGATCAGAGGTCAATGATGTAAACCTACTGTCGAATGTGAGGAGGCCTGCCATTGAGGCATGCAGGTCCCAAAGTACTAACTAGTTTCTAAGCCTGATTCCTGGATAATGTGTTGAAGTCGACAGGAATAGACTCGTTGAGGGAGGGCCTTGATGTATCCCCCATCAACGACATGAAACGAACATAGAGATGTAATTGGTAGATCAAATGGACATGGAATGACACAGGTTTTGAGGAAAGATATTTGGGATGGCTGAATCTAGAGGTGGATACTTCCCTTGAACACTAAGGCACAATAGCAAAACATGACATGGACCAAAACTATGCAGTGGATACTGTGACTTACGTCGGGTGAACCAAAGGAGTGAAAGGAACTCAGAGGATTGGCTCAGTGTAGAGGTTCAACAGGTTATGATGCATGCAAATGACAAAGTGCCATGTTCAAGGGCGACTCCAAGAATTGATGGATAATGTTCTCAAGAGACTACTTGGCTTGCTCCTTTCAAATTTTCCCCCATCCAGATAGACAAGTACCTCTTTTTGATTTAATGAGCTTGAGGAGGATAACACATGCTCGATATAACTCACCTTCGGTAATTTCCTCTTCCTTTGTTTAATGAACCGGAAGAAGTAAGGGTTCGATCCCGTATGGGCCTGTCGATGTGTGCTTTAACGAGTCCAAAGACAGAAAAATCGAAGGTTTTTCAGGATTATAGAGTTTGGAAAAACACTTAAAAGAGAAATCTCTCAGTTCCTTTTTCGTATAGTAGCCTAACGAGACCGAAAAAGAGATAAACTATCGCTCGAAAGACGCCCTTTCCGACCTTTTAACAAGCATGAAAGGAAGCAAGATCACTCGACAATCTTTTCATATTTAGAGAGTCTGAAAGGGGTTTAAAGATGACTCCAGGGGGGTTCCTTTTTTGTGTGTCCATGCGGGTCTGAAAAGGGGATAAAATTCTACTCGGTGCATTCTCATATTTTCGATCTCGAGAACGAACTAAGACTATGCTCATAAGTGCGACAAGGTAAATAATCCATCAGAACTGCCAGAAAACCTGCGATGTCAAAACTACAAACTAGGGGTTTAGTGAAGCCATTATATCGTTAGAGGAACCCATAAATGAATATACCTTATAAAAAATGGAAATTTATAAATAACAATATAATGGAAATTCCATTTACCATTTCATTTTGCACAAGGAGCTTGGAGTAGTRGAGATTCTCATTTTGAGGTGGATCTTGTTTTTCTTTCTACCGGAGCTATGGTTGATCGTTTCTCTTTCCGTTCGGACCAGGTAGATCTTCATCTCTCCTTCTTTCAATTACATGGTTTAATATTCATTTTCATAGCATCATTTAATTTAAAATATGAAGCCCTGAGTTGCCCCAAAAAGATCAAAATCGGCCTCTTTTAAAAATGATGGAAAAAGGGGATTCTTTTTGAAAAAAAGTTCTAGAAGGGGATGGACAAGATTCCAATGCCTCAATAGCTAGTTGGATGGGTTGTTTTTGGCAAAGAACCCATGAAAAAATCCCCACATATGCCCACGCAGCCATAAAGAAATCATTTGCATGTAAAAACGTTTCATTGTTGTATGATGGATATTAAATGGCTAAGAGAGGGCGTAGTGATTGTAAAAGAGGTTGTGGTCTCTTTAAATGACATGGGCATTAGATTTCAGGTTTTTATATTGTTTTTGAAAATTTCTGAAATGCCAAAACATTAAAATAATGAAAATTTTTATTCTTTTTGTTTTGTAGGTGATTTCGGCAACCATGATTGAGTGGAAAGAACGAGAACATGAGATTGATGACTTAGCTGCCTTGCGGATTCCTCGCACATGGGCCACATTGCGAGCTTGTGGTTTACTCAAATTCTTCAAGTTGCAAAAAATGAAGAAGTAGATTTTTTTGCTTGAGCATATGATCGGCCTATGGGATGTTGCGGAGCAAGGATTCCGGATTGGCACACAGCTTCTAACGATCAAGTTGGAAGACATGTATTTCTTAACTGGTCTCTCAAAGAGAGGGGTTCCCATATCTTTTGCTGGGCAGAGGGCGCTACCTGAACAAGTGGGCATGTATCTAGCACGTCACTGTTCCAGGAGCAAGACTGGTAGGGGGTATAATCCCTATCAAGGATATTCGAGAGCTACCCCTCCGATCCATACTATTTGCCATCACGAGCATGATGGGCAGTACTAGATCGCCTCTGGCATCAAGATCATAGGTGGCTTATGGTGTTCAGTGTTTGGAACCAACACTGTTCAACTGGAGTGCAGGGTTCCTTCGAAATGTGAAGGAACAGGTTTCATGGTGCAGGATGGGACAAAAATAGTTTGTTTATGGCTCTTTTCTGGTCTCATTTTTTCTAGAGCGCATCCCCCAGATGCAGCCTTAGATAGCAGTGGTGGTGTGACCAGTGGACGAACCAAGGATGGAGAAGTGGACTAGTCTATCTCCGAGGCTAGTAGTGGAGTCAGAGTTCCGTTTCACTGGCAATTTCTTTGCTTGGCTGAGATGACAGTATCTCTGGATAGAGGACTTCCCGTATGCTGAGGTGGATTTCCATGGGAGTATGGATTTGATTTTACCCACGGGGGAAGATTGGGATGCTTCAGGTAAGAGACTGAGTAACACCTTGTCTAGTTTTGTTTTTTAAGTTTTTAATGTATATATATATATTTTGGGCATGTAGAAGAGTTTTTAACAGATGTATTGTTTTCAACATGCAGACAAGGGAGCAGTGCGCCCGGTCGATATACCAATACCAGGATGTCGTGGGGGTGCTCCAGTTGTAACGGATCTGGGAGTACCAATGATAGGTCTCCGAGAGGTTGAAATAAACCTCCAAGGCCTCACGATGGGCATTCCTCCTCTACGGAGGGGAGAAGTGCCTTTACATCTGCAGAGGCACACTGTGGGAGTACCAGAGAATATCAATTTTCTACTGAGGCATGTAGTGCATGCGGTGATGTGTTACTTGCAGCACAATGTAGTGCGGGGAGATTAGAGTCTCTCTAGTGATCATATTTTTGTATGCCTTGTCAGGCGATGTTCTAGGGGTTTAAAGACCTGACATTCTGCTCTTCTACATACTTTTTAATGTAATCAAAACATTTCAGTCACGCCATATATATATACAGTCTCGAGTTTTTTACAGTGCCAAATGATTTGTACATGATGATGTCTATGATGTGTTTTAATTTACATGTGATGTACAATTTTTCTTTCCTTAAATCTTACATGTGGGCAAGATACCGATCCATGATGTAATTAGCTAACGAATCCGAAACACTATTAAGTTCTCTTGGAATGTGTCTATATTCAATGTAATTGAACATTCGTTCAAGACGACGAACTTGTAGGTGGATACGTAGCAGGATAGGACTATGGATAGCGTAGATACGGTTGAGTTGATAGACCACAAGTTGGGAGTTTAAGTAAACAATGATACGAGAGATACCTAGGGAGGAAGCTTGGGTCAACAGTCCAATGACAGCGTGATATTCTGCCATATTGTTGGTTGCTGGTCCTAAGCAGATACCTCCTGAACTCACCACCTCATCGAATTGGTAAATAACCCATGTTTCCGAAGCAATGTTCCAGGTATGTCGACTAGCGCCATCCATGAACCCGAAAAAGATAGGAAAGGAAGACATCATCTGCGCATGAAAACACAAGCACAATCATGAGTGGCAAAGGTAGAGACTCGAGCACGTGAAAGAAATAGACACACCAAACTAAAATACAATAATGTACAAAGTATAGATGCTAGGTGATCTAGGCATAATACTTTTTAAGGTAAAGCCTGTTCCGGGGCTCTCCTAGGGAAATTCCATCATAATCTACTAGTTCGTAGGCACCTCTATGTAGAACACGCTTCACAATGTAAGGACCATGCCATAGAGGTTCTAACTTTCCTATCCCCAATTTTTCATGAGCTTGGTCATAAACGAGGACTAAGTCTCCTTCTGCAAAAGTCCGAGGATGGACGGATTTGTCATATTGACTCTTGATTCGTTTTTGATGTGCCTCATTAACGAGAGCAACATCATGACATGTTTCGTCTAGTTTGGATAGATACAAGAATTGTTCTTCTTCAACAAAAGTATGGGGCAGGAGTTCTACTTTAAGTTTGAGTGATGGAATCTCACACTTGATTGGTAGAACGACTTCAATTCCATACACCAACTGGAAAGGATCATGGTTTTTAGGACTTTTTTGATGGCCTCAACTTGTCCGTTGGCCTGAGGGTAGGAAGGGGATGAGTTTTCATGGCGAAAACCCAATTTGACATGTAATTCGCTAATCATCTGTTTCTTGAAGTGTGCACCATGATCAATGACAATGGCACGTGGTACACCAAAATGAGTTATGATATGGTTGAAAATAAACAGAGCTACAGTATGACCATCGTTCAGGAAGGTAGGCATAGCCTCAACCCATTTGGTGAAGTAGTCGACGACGACGATTATATAACCGTGCCCCCCGGCTGAGGTAGGCTTACACTGCATGAAATCGATACCCCACTTGGCAAAGGGGCCAATGGCGATAATGGGGTGCAACACGGTAGGGTGGGTGCATGCCTTCTTGTTAAAGATTTGGTAGGGTGGGTATTTTTTGACGGCTTCGATACAATCTTTGAAAATCGAGGGCCAAAAGTAGCCGGCACGTAGGATTTTTTGGGCTGTGGCTAGTCCAGAAAGGTGACCGCCACAGGTGCTAAGGTGAAAATCGTTCAAAACACGTTCAGCCTCCTCGTGAACCAGACATCGTCGAAGGATAGTATCAATCCCATGGCGATACAAAGTGTCGTCGATGATAAGATAATGATGAGAGTGGTGACGAATACGTCGACGCTCTTCCTAAGAAATGTTGGGCTGAAAACGTTAGGTTTGAAGGTAAAGGAGAATGTCTCCGTACCAAGGATCAGAGGTGCTGATGAGGAAGAGAGATTCATCAGGGAGAGAATCTCTAGGTTCGATGTCTTCATCGGCACGAGGGAGAGCACATATAAGCTCTGCAAACACCAGGGATTTTTTGGCTTTGGCCTTCGTAAATTCAAGATTGAATTCCTAAAGGATAATGATCCATTTAGAATATTTTCCCCCAAGTACTTGGCGTGTCAAGACGTGGTACATGGGGTTGGAGTTTGCGATCACCGTGGTGGTGTGTAATAAGATGTAATGGTGGAACCTCTGGACAGCGATGACGGCTGCCAGAGCCAGTTTATCGACATGTGAATATTGGAGTTCAGGTCCAGATAGACTCTTGCTCAAGTAATAAATCACATGTTCTTCACCGTTGGGGTCCTCCTGGACTAACACCATCGCAATGGTGGAAGTGGAGGTGGCCAAGTAAAGGATATAGTCCTTTGTATACTCCAGAGGGTGCAACAAAGGTGTGTGGGTCAAGGCGTGCTTGAGAGCATCAAATGACAGATGGGTGGTGTCATCCCAGATGAAAGGGGTGTTCTTTTGTAGTAACCACATAAATCCTTTAGTTATTTCGGTGTAGTTGCAGATTAAATGGCGAAGGAAGTTTGCTTTGCCTTGCAAACTTTGGAGTTGGGTTAAATTGGTAGGTGGGGGTAAGGCTAGAATGGCCTTAATATTTAAAGGATCCACCCTGATCTAATATTTGGAGACAATGAAACCGAGGAGTTGACCAGATTCGACAACAAAAATGCACTTGTGTGGGTTCAAGCGAATACGGTAGAACCGACATCGAAGAAAAATCACCCGTAAGTAATCAATGTGATCAGATCGATCGGATGAGTGGGCGGGTAAATCATCGAGGTAAGGCTTTGCGATATGCTTGATGTCGTGGAAAGCGTACGACATGGCCTGCTAGAAAGTAGCCCCAACATTTTTAAGGCCAAACGGTAACTTTCGATAGGCGAAAGTGTTACACATTATTTTCGTCATCCCTATGATCGTTAATGATGTAAACCTATCTATTGCCTTTAGAGGGGTCACAGTGGTCTGAGTTCCTGAAGAGAGAAGGAAGAAGAACTTTTCCTGAGAAAAGAAGTTGCATTTTCCTATGTAAAAACCTTATAAAGAGAAATTTCTGCAGG
>JASDQU010295696.1:0-11349 GCA_032191745.1 Picea mariana | reverse complement strand
TGAATTTTTTTGGAAGGGATTGTTACACAATAGTGATAGAAACAAGACAAAATTTCTTGACTTACATAGACTGCTGATTTTTTTCGTGCAAAAGAATCTAATGAAGACTATTAAGTCTCTCATATCTATGGCTTTTTGAGGCACTCTGAAATACTACTCAATATCTATATTGTATTTTTTTTTCCTTAATAAAATTACTTATCTAACCTCTTAAAGTTGGTTTACCTCCCTCAACAAAAGACATTAACAAAATTACAACAAACAAAATTAATTTAATAGAAACAATGTTAATAAAAAAACTTAATAATTTAGAAATTATTATAATAAATAAAATTTAGGTAAAGTAAAAATATAAATATATTATCTTTTAGTTTTTGTTGTAATAAGCATTTTAAGGTATGAGCCATAAGCAAAAGGCCTTGGTTAACTATTCTAGGAAATGGTTTTTTTCGCCGGAATCAAGTGACATAAATCTGCACAAAATCATTATTTTTTTGTTGTTTAAAATCCAGTTCTGAATGCAGAAATGGATACAACATGCTGAAAAACCCCGGTGTGTTCATATTATACATAAATAATCACTCAAGTTGGTGGATTTAACAATTTCTTGTTGGATTTTGAATAAATGTCCCTGGAAAAAATCACAAAAGAACTTTCAATTAATAGAACGTTTAGACTAAAGCAAAGCTAACATATATGACCATTATAGTTAAATTGATAATGACCATATATGCTAGCTTGATAATGACCATATATAGTTTTGTAGTAAATACAATTCCACTAAAAATGCATTGAGCCCCAGTAATGGCAATGGAAAAATAAATCACTATGCTAAAAGAGAGTAGTTATTATAATACAAGTAACATATATGGTCATTATCAAGAAACTCAATTTAAGGAGCGGGCAATGTCATGATGACCCATGAACATATGAAAGTGACATTGAGGCAACTAAACAACAAATTGCATATAGTAGAATTCAAAATAGAGTACATGGAGAAAAAGCTTCAATGTGGCACTGAGGATTTCATTTAAGAGATAAGGACAATAGTGATGGATACACTTCTGTTGCACCTATAAGAGATCTATTCTTAGCATGAGTGAATACCACAAGGATGATACTGATCTAGAAGAGTATGGGTCCAACAAGGACACTACAAGTAGCGATGAAGACTAAACATCTATGGAGTAAACATATAGCTCCTTTTCATTGGCATCATTCCCTCTTCTCTGGGGTATTTACTGGGGTATTTAGAATTGGGCAAGTCCAAAGGATTAGTAAAAAATGCTCTCAACAATTTGTTCAATGATGCTTCCAACCATATAAGTGCTTTAATCACCTAACCATGAAGTCGTATTCTTCCTCCCATATTTATCTGTTGGACCGCATGCYCGGTGGAAGTACTTCTTTTCCTCCTATCTGTTGGACCCCGGTGGAAGTACTTCTTTTCAGAGTAAGTTAATTCGAGAGCAAACAGTTTTATTTTTCAGGTAAAAAATGGATTTGAATCTGGTCAGATTTTCAGGGATAGCCTGAGTTTCACATGGATCAAAGTTCCATGCATTTCAGATCCTTATCTCAAGGGTTTTCCCCATTTTAAACCAACCCAAATACCCCAAAAATCGACTAAAATTCTAGATTGGCAAAAAATTTAAAACCGCACCGTCAAAAAACCTCCCCAAAAAAATAACTCAGGAGAGAAGACTGCACGTGAATTAGCTCACTCCCTTCTTTTCAACCAGGTGAATCTGATTTGAACAAAGTTGAACTCAAACTGGAGGAGTCTGAATTGACATCAGCCATCGACGCACTTCACGATAGAAGGGACGTGGACGCGCTTTTGTCCTTCAGAGATGCGGTCATATCCGATCCATCTGAATCCGTTCTCAACTGGATAGCACAAAACTCAGAGAACGTGTGCTCCTGGAATGAGATCCGGTGCAGAAAGCGCACAAATAGAGTGGTTTCCATAACACTTCCTGGCTTGGGAATGGAAGGTAGTCTTTCATTATTACGCACTTTCAATCTTTCTAGTAACTGTTTGATAGGAAGAACTCTACCCGAGCTTGGCCACCTTAAAGCGCTGGGATACTTGATCTCAACGATAATTTTCTCTCTGGTCCTATTCCGAAAGAACTGTGTAATTTTACACGTCCTCAACGGATCAAACTTTCACAAAACAACTTGACAGGGACCATACCAACATAATTCGGTCTTCTAGTCAAGTTGGAATATCTCCGTTTGAAGACCAATAATCTTACTGGAAGTATCCCAACTTCTTTGAGCAATTACACGTCTCTCCAAGAGTTGACCATTGGATTCAACCATTTGACTGGTCCAATTCCCCTTCAACTGGGCTTGCTGCAAAACTTATACAAACTGGGTCTAGAGTCCAACAAGTTGGAAGGTACCATTCCTCCATCTCTGGGAAACTACTCTTCACTCGAGATTATATTTTTTTTTGTGTGGGGGGGGGGAACAGATGGTCAGGCAGTATACCACCTGAATTGGGAAAGTTGAGGGAGCTTTTTCAACTGTCTATATATAGCCTAGGTAATATTTCGGGTTATATCCCATCCGAAATAGGAAATTGCAGCAAAATTGATTGGCCGGATTTAGGATGGAACAAAATTCAGAGCTCCATCCCGATGAGTATATTCCAGCTTCCGGTTCTCTCCACCCTAAGTCTGGTTGCCAATAGCCTGGTAGGTATCCCTGAGGCCATTCCCAATTTGATCAATTGACTTACTTAGATCTTTCTAGGAATGCGTTTTTTGGTGGCATCCCTGGAGGCATCGTCAATTTGAATTAGTTGACCTACTTAGATCTTTCTATAAATGTTTTTTATAAATACGTTTTCTGGTGGCATCCCGAAAGGCATTGGCAATTTAATAATGCTTGAAACAATTTACTTTCAGTTGAACAATTTAACAGGGAACATACATGAAACAATTGGAAATTTGACCCAATTGGGCACCCTACATTTTGGTGTAAATATGTTCATAGGGTACATACCTGAAGCAATTGGCAAGTTGACCCAGTTAGGCACCCTACATCTGGATGTAAATCTGCTCACTGGTGGTACCTGAAGGCATTACGAAATTGAGTAAATTGACCTATCTATATCTTGGTACCAACATGATAATGGATAGCATACCTGAGGGCATTGGCAATTTGAGCGAGCCTAAATACATTTATTTGGGTGTTAACGATCTCACAGGTACAATTCCCAAAAGTGTGGGAGAATGTGTAGCAGTGCAAGAGTTGGATTTCTCTGAAAACAAGATGAATGAAAATATTCCCAAGTCTTTAGGCAAGTGCAAGTTTGTGATGGTTTTGACATTAACAAACAATTTGTTGACAAGTATAATACCACCAACATTAAATACATGTACATAATTACAGAAGTTATTCTGGGACCATCTTGCATCTTTAGCTTTCTGTACCCAACTTCAACTACTGGATTTAAGAAATAATGGATTAATAGGTGAGCTTCCTAATTACCTTGCATTTTTTTATTACTTGAGAGTCTTAAGTCTTGGTTATAATAACTTGCATGATTGTATTCCTCAATGAATTACAAATTTGACCAAATTGTAGGTGTTGGATTTATCCAACAACAATAAATTCAATGAAAAAATGTCATCTAATATTCATATTCAGAAATCTTACATCTTTCAAATTGAATGATAATACCCTATATTGAATGGGGATCCTTTACAACCATGCAAGAAAAGGGGAAGAGCATCATAGCCATAAAAGTATTGATGAGTCATATTCATTGTATTCTTGTCATGTATTCTTTATAGAATAATCAAAATATGTATGATGAAAGATTTTAACTCTATAAAAAAAATGTTGGATGGATCATGTCCATTGTATTTTTGTCATGTATTCTTTGTCTCCTTGTCATTTAATCTTTGTGTTGTCGTGTATGGAGCGTTTGCTCTCTATCCATTTCTTATATTTTTTTTCTACTTTCTATGGCTTGCAGCTCCCAAGGGCCATGGAAAAAATGTGGACAGAGKCAGCACAAAGGGTAACCCATTACCATAATCATCGCGGCAGTGGACATTGAAGGGTAGAGGAGGATGCTTCTGGACTTTTTATATAATAGAAGGTTGTTTTCTCTATTTTGTCTTTTTCTGGACTTCTTATATAATAGAAGGTTGCTTTCTCTATTTTGTCTTTTTCACGTTTAATTTCTGTTTTCCATTTTTACTTTGTACATAGTAAGTATACACATGTTYTAAGTTTTACATGTTAATTTATAACATTATTTCCTATTTTTACTTTGTGACACTAAGAAGGTTGAAGATGAAAATCAATTTCTYTTAGATTATTCAACCTATACYCATATTAGATCTCATTTTCAAAATATTAATCACATTACCAACCTTCATAAGCTCTTAACTCAACAAAAGTATGGTGATCTTGGAAAGATTCTCTTAATGCTTTTGGAGCACCGAAACAAAATTCTAAAGAATCACAAGTAATCACTTACTCTCTTAAGGTTCAATAGACCAATTAGGTCTTAGTGGATGTTAATCATTATGATCATCATCATTATAGCGGTGAATTGATGTTGTGAATAGCGTACTCTAGTGGGGTCATGAGTGAATTGATATGGTGAATACATTTCTATTGTGAATATTATCTCTACTCTGGTGAATATTAACTTTGTGACTATTCAAACCCTTCCGTCAATGAAGTGCACACTTTTCTTATTTATTTATTTTTCTTTTCAATATGAGGAATTCACAAGTTTYCTATTTATTTATTTTTATTTTCAATATGAGTAATTCGCAATTGATACCTAAATATAATAGAGGAAGTCCTAACAAAGTAACCCTAGATAGTCTCCACGAATCTATAGAATGAGTAGAAAAACATAGAGAAGAGAGAGGCCAAACTTCAAAGTGAATTACTARCAATGCTTGGAAGTGAGTTAGTAGCAATGCTTGATAATAAATTTAGATCCTTCTAAGATAATATTCACACACAAATAGAAAATAAACTATTAGGGATTGATACTGGGATACAAAAAATGGAGGTTAGATTAAACAAGAAATAAAAAAAAACAACCAAGAACAAAAAACAATGAAGGAAGGAAGAAGAGGTGGAAGAAAATAACAATCTTAGGGACAAGATTAAATACCTAGAAGACAAGTTAATTAACAATTTGGCCCTAAATAGCTTGGAAAACAAATTGGATATCAAATCTATCAAAGAGGAAATGAATGAGATCATAGAGTTAGACCATGAGGGTAACAAAAGATCCTTGAACCTCATAATTTTTGGTATAAAAGAACAGAAAGATAAGGGCACATTAGCAATAGTCAATGAGTAATTAAAAAATAAACTACAAATCGAAACAATTGGCCTTATAGAATAAAAAAGGTTGGGAAAAATAATTGAACATAAAGATAGGTTGATTCAGGTTATGGTAAGCTCTAATGCCCATAAATATGACATACTTAGTAAAACTCTGATCTTAAAAGGGTCCGAAATATTTATAAATGAAGACCTCATTCCAAAATATCAAGCTAAATTAAGGAGGTTCAAAAGGTAAAGGAAGCCAAAAAGGAAGGAAAATGGGAAATAATTAGGAATCAAAAATCCATTATTAGGGATAGAGACCAAAAGGATAAAAATAAATAGCAATTTGAGACACTTTAGATCCTTTCTTGGAACTGTAAGGGTTTTCCTTGGAACAAAGGGCCTATATTAAGTTGGATCTCAAGTGAAATTGATATTATATTTCTGGTTGAAACTTGGGAGGATGAGGAATCTAAGGTCACTAACACAGAAGGATTTATATTGTGGTGAACATGGAATAAGAAATCCTCCCATAGAGGGGTTGGGGCATAGCTTGTTACATAAGAACACAAATTTCTCCTCGCATTCGTCTTCATAAAAAATACCCTTTCAATCAGTTCATTTGGGTAGAGATTGAAGATATCAATGCTAAGAAGATGCATATAGCAATTTGTTATTTTGCGCTTATTAATTCTACCTTTTATACAAAAAACAACCTTGATAAACATTGTCCTTATAAAACTTAGAACAAGATATTTGCAGTATGAGAAATGAAGGTAGTATCCTCCTTCTAGGGGACTTTAATGCTAGAACTGCAACTAATCAAGCTATTATCTTAAGCAACGATTCCAACCCTAATCCTATGTGGCTAAATGAGGACCTTGTTTTAGCTAATAGATTCAAGAGAAATTTGGAAGACTTGACCGAGAATTTATATGGTACTGAGCTAGTCAATATTTGCAGTTCTCAAGATCTAATCATTTGCAATGGTCTACTGAAGTGGCCAAAATATAACTAGATGACTTGTATCCATGAGTTGGGTAGTAGTGTTGTGGACTACGTGATATCAGATATCCTTGTTTACAACAAAATAGTAAATTTTGACCTCTTAAACAACCACGAGTCTGACTATGATCATAGACCTTGAACCCTAACTCTAAAATTTATCATTCATAAAGACAATTTGAAAATAACTCCGATAACCAAAGACATCTTCCTTTTGACAAAAATAAAGATGATCTCCTTTTAAATGACTTAAACACTGACTTTAAATATTCTATCATATAAAAATAATATTGAAGACATCTATCATAATCTCACAACAATCCTTTTTATCTCTATAAAAAAATTCTCTATCGAAGTGTTGTGTAAAAACAAGAATAGAATTGTCAACCCTTGGTATTATAAAGAGTGTAAACTTGTTAGAAAATCCAATAGGCATGCATGTAATGAGTATTTGAAATATGATAATATTAATAAAGAAGAAGCCMTSATTAAAAGCGAAAAAGACACTACATAAATAGAAAGCAAGAGAATATTTTTCACATTTCTAAGCTAGATCCAAAGAAATTTTGGACATAAATTCTGACTTGTAAAACTAAAGAGAATGYTATGATTCCCCTGATAGACTAGAATTCCTACATTAAAAATCTTTACAAATATTGTAATGTCCTGAACAAAACTCCAAAAAATTCTACAAAAGATGATGTTTTTTCTATATAGGACATAAAGTTTCGGGTTAAGYGACTTGCAAATGGGAAATCTAAGGACGTTGAGGGCTACCAAGCTGAAATAAAGAAAATTAAGATATTATAAGGAGGTGGTTAATCCTAACCTTAAAGATCAAAAGTATCTCTCTCTTTTGACTAGTGTAAATAAGATAATCAATATTTCCAAAATAAGAACTAATTCTCGTGAGCTGCATAGTGAAACTAGTCATTGGGAAATCCCCAAAACACCATAGCAAGAAAGAATATGTCACCTTTGTGACACCAAGAGGGTTGAAGATGAAAATCACTTTCTCCTAGAATGCCTTGCGTATATCCATATTAGATCCCAATTTCAAAATATTTGTCAGAATACCAACCTTCCTAACTTTTTAATTCATCAAAACTTTAGTGATCTTGGAACGCTTCTTTTAATGCTTTTCAAGCATCGAAATAACATTTTAAAGAAATACAAATAATCTCTTACTATTCTTAAGGTCCGATAGACCAATTTTGGTCTCAGTGGACATTAACCATCATCATCATCATCATCATAATATTATTTTTACACAAATCACCAACCAAATATGATATATTTAAAATTTAGGGATTGTGTTTTCAATTATTTAATTACTTTTACAAAATATTTTATAATTGTTTTGTATAATTAAAATATAGTAATTATGGTTTTCTTTCCTAGGTCATGTTGATTAAGGTTGGTTTTCATTGATGTCAACCCTTGAAGAAATCCACGCAACACAAAGGTTTGGGTAATGGACCCAATATTTTTTATGTAAAGATGACTCATTATTGTCTTGCCATGGTTGATAAGAAGTAAAGATGGATGAACTCTAAAGTGGTCCCCTTATGGTGAAAGCCCTCACGGGAAGATGTTTTGTGGAGTAAGAGAATCCATGCTTAATTGTGGAATAATGAAATCCTAGATGGATGGTGCTTGTCATTCCATTTCCGGTGGTATGTGGAACATCACATAACTCCTCACGGTTAGAGAGTTATGGCCATGAGAAGTTGGAGACCCTGGGTTTGGGTAATGGACCCAAGTTTGTTTGATGGATAACGGTATGAGTTATGATATATTTTCAGATAATAATATTCTATATGGATAGTACATGTCATTCCATTTCTGGTGGTATGTGGAACGTCACATAACTCCTCACGGTTTGAGAGTTATGGACTTACGAAGTTGGAAGACCCTCATATGTCATCTAGAAGCCCCAAAAGGTCAAAGTAGTCAAATTTGTTTAAGAGATTTTAAAAGGTAAATAATAAAGTGAAGTAATGAGTGTATTATAATTCAAAGTGAATACAAAGTAAATTATTTCAATAATAAATTTAATGGAGAAATTAGAAGTGGGTTAAACCTAAAATAAGGAAAGTGGGGCCAAGTGACCTAGAAGATGTTTTTAAGGAAGCTACTTGGAGAGTATAAATAAGAGGCAAGGCTCTCTCATTTTAATCACACTTGTGCATATTGAATATCTATAGGTTTCTGAGATAACCAAGGATATCTAATGTAATCTCCCTTGGCCGACTCCAAATGTAAATATAATCCAAGTACATTTAAGCTAGTGAGTTGTTTAGACATCATTTTTGTAATACACCTTTCATGGCATGGTGCACGCATATACTGTGCAGTAAAGGGATGTAATGTGCACATTTTTGAATACCGTGCGCAATAACTAAGGCGCATGCAACCATAAAGACAGAGGATAATGCGCGAAGTAACTAAGTGTGCGCAATATTAAGGTGAGCGAACCTTTGTGTATATAATATGCATTATAGGCTGGTGAGTCAGTATTATAAGTCAGAATGCTTATGTCTTGGAATTAGGCCAGTGTGCCTAGATGTTAAAGGCTAGAAAGCCTACTTTGTACATGACTCATTATTAATATAAAATACATCACTGCGCGTAGACCGACCACGATAAAAGAGATGGGGGATTGAACTTCACCAGTTAGGGAAAGGGAGGGCCAAAAGTCAAGGGAATATTATATTAATATTCCTAAAACATAAAGTATGGATAATTAGTTTATCCTAAGTTCTAAAGTTGGGGAAAAGTGGACAAAAGTAACTTCCGATATGACAAGTGTCAAGTTGGGGACATGCATTCATATCGTGGGGAAACTTAGCTCAGGGGGGGATTTTTCTCACAGATACCTTACAAACAGGGGAAGGGGGACCATCAGGCTGACCATCACTTTTGACAAAGAGTTCATAGTGATTCCAAAACACACTCAGTTATCCAGTCAATGACTCCATGACCATTTCACTCATACATTCCTGGTTATCTTGGAGCGGGATTGAAGAAGTGGGTTGTCAGGCCCGTGAGCAGTTCTCTGAGTGAGAGAATTGTTGGGGATTGATTTTCATAGATGCTAAATTGCAGCTACAAGGCTCTGAGACTTTCGGTCCGGTCTGTTGCTGAAGCCTTGGAAGGGAAGTGGGCCAGCCGAGGGACTATTGAGTAGAGAAGGGGAACACTTCCTTAGGTGGGACAGGCATGCAGGGAATGAGAGTTTGTAGGTTGTTAGTTGAGTGAGAACCTGAGACAGAGTCTTTCCTCTTGTNCATTTCACTCATACATTCCTGGTTATCTTGGAGCGGGATTGAAGAAGTGGGTTGTCAGGCCCGTGAGCAGTTCTCTGAGTGAGAGAATTGTTGGGGATTGATTTTCATAGATGCTAAATTGCAGCTACAAGGCTCTGAGACTTTCGGTCCGGCCTGTTGCTGAAGCCTTGGAAGGGAAGTGGGGCAGCCGAGGGACTATTGAGTAGAGAAGGGGAACACTTCCTTAGGTGGGACAGGCATGCGGGGAATGAGAGTTTGTAGGTTGTTAGTTGAGTGAGAACCTGAGACAGAGTCTTTCCTCTTGTCCATGAGCCTTAGCCCGAATAGGAATCCCTTTACCCTGGGTGGAGTTCAGTCCCATCTCGGGGGTGATTCACTGTTGAGAGTGATGAACAATGTAGTCTATGGCTGGGAGGTTCGTGGATGGTCTATAAGCAGTTAGTGACAATCTTTCTAAGATAAGTACCAATTGTATGATATATGGATATGTTGTTTTGTTATTTACATGCCTATGTTACGATTTTATCATATATGTGACTATGATTGCTTGCGTGCTTATGGCTAATTTCCTATAAATGATGCATATCAGTAATTACTGTTATTTTAATATAAAAGTCATATGTTACCGAAAGTAATTGTTTGTTTATGTTTAGATGTAAAGCTCCCGCGAGTGTGTTGTATGTATATGTTGTAGTTGCATGTAGTTTAAAGAGTAAATTTAGGTGACATTTCTTAGTTGACTACTGGGTATGCTATTGTATGTTCCGCGGTATGAGAACGAAAGTGTTCCCTAGAGTAGCAGGGCCTGGCCTGATGGCTGGGAATGTTACCGACTGGCGTTAGAGCATGAGTGGTTTCTCTAGAGTGGCATACCCCAGCCTCAGGTTGGTCTGGGGGATCGTTACCTCTAAGCCGAAATTCTGAGGGAATGTGAAGAAAAAAAGGCTGAAATGCAAGGAAGGATAAATTCTTTTGATGGTTCTTTCTAAGGTATGTTATTTACAGGTCATCTCACCATTTTCGCTATAAATTTTTTTCTATAATGATCCAGACCATGAAATTGCTATTCCATTGAGACAACATATCCAATTATCTGTGGTAAAAAATTCATCTTGTGGGTCATTATATTTTTTGGAGTTACACTCTGTGGAAAATAGGGTTTGTGGCTAGTCTTGAAACTAGTAAAAAACAAGTGTTTCGGGTAAAAACGTCATAACTTCTTCATAACAAGTCCAAATTCCTTGAAACTAAATGTGTTGGTGTTAAGAACCAAACATCAATATAACATAGAAAAACCTCAGGAAAAGTACTCAACGCCTTGAAAAAGAGATAATTTCAGATAATAAGCCTCTTCGAGGGGGCAACCTCCTTTTACCCCACTTAAATGTTCAAGTACAAGATGATTCAAAATGAAAATGTCTCCCTGGTATATATAGGAGACTAGGAGGTATAATTACAACTAATGGCCTAAAGTCGACATAAATAAAATAACATTACTAATATAATATTCCCCAATTAAGGGGTAATGAGACAATATTAGGGCTTAACATGCCCCTCCCCTTGAGACAAGTGTTGTACGCAACGCTTGAGTAACTCTGGATGCTTCTGTATAAAAGACTCATCTTCCCAAGTGGAATCTTCAGCCGGTAGTTTCCTCCATTTAATGAGATACTCTGAAATGGATCTATTCCTCAGCTGGCGAATTCTTGTATCAGTGATGGATTCAGGCTCCAAT
>JASDQU010295692.1:0-14188 GCA_032191745.1 Picea mariana | reverse complement strand
CTGTATTTAACAAGTTGCGGTAATTGTTAGATCAGGAGAATCGCAAGAATACATTAATTTGTATCGAAATTTCTACAAAACTGACCAATTGAAAACTACCGAGATTTCCATTAAAATGCATACATAAAGACATAACTTGAATTCCAAAGAAACTTTCATGGAATGGATGATGATAACTGGTGATTTTCTATGAGAGGCAAAAATCAAAGTCCTATATATTATCTTATAGAAAAGAAAGAGTTTAGTGGTTACAAATAATATTGAGCGTTCCCAGGTAGACTAACCATTATTCAACAAAGAATGTAAAGTTCTGCTAAAATTTTACAATGCAAGTTAGGAATCCAAATTATGAAGAAACAACTTATCATAATATGCATGCACATCCAATAGCCTATGTTCTCATGTACAATTGACTTGAAAATGGGCCCACATGACATGTGGCAATCAATTATTTAACATTGCCACTATATCTTCCTTTCCATGGGATTTCTAATGAGCACCCACACACCTTGTTTTTCCATTTGTAATTTGAGATACAATCCATGGAGTTTGAGACTCACATCTCATTATTTTGTTATGTAAACCATCACTAGCTATTGGATTTGGGTCTTCATGTTTATAGCACATGCACCCAAGGAGAAAGAACTCTAGTTTTTATAAGCCCTAGTGCAAACTCATTAGGTTATGCAATAGAGGAGAAATATATACATGCACATACTTGTTCAAGTCGATGGGATAATTCTTTGTCATGCCAACATGTAGAGCCAAGAGCCCATCCACTTTCCATCCCAAGCCCACACAAAATTATGCCATTGATTCTCATAGTGTTATACTTGTTATTTTGTTACTTGTCTAGTGTATCACCTAACACCATATGTTCACATGATAGTCATGGCATTGGCTATCCAGTTGTTCTGGTACAATTCATTAGTAAGATATGTGGAGGGAATAGGTAATGGAGTGTGTGGAGGGTGGAGGCTTGGTCAATGTGAGGGAATGGACTGCAGAGATGCCATGTAAAGAGAAGGTAATGTAGAGTGGATGTGAACTCTACACTATCTATCTACAAAAGAAACTAATTTCATTAATCCCATGACCTAGAACAAAGAGAAAAAGGAAAATAAATACCAAAGGAGAACAAATTTGACATATTTTGCCTAATCGACCAAGATCTTTCCATGTCACTTTGTTCTTTAAAAAGCCATAATACCCATCCTCATGGTGCTTAATCCTTGGAATTGGGACCATATTCCTCTTATATTTAAAAGATTCCTTTTGTAGGGCCTATAGTGTGGTCCATATCCCATGCATTGCTTATGATCCTATAAAATCATTACTTAGGAGATAAATCAATATTTTTTTGCCGTGAACCAAATCTTAGGCTATGACACCCATCTTTATTGTGCCCAATGCTTGGAATTAATCTCACAATCGTTTTGCATTCCCCATGAGTTCAAAAATCATTGATTTAGCATCTAAACCCATGTCTTTTGGCTCCAAATCGTGGCTTTTTCAATGATACACATCATTATTCCCAATCCTTGAAACAAATCCCATATTACTCTCATACAATAAAAAATATTTTTATAGGGGTTGTATCATAGCCTAATATCCCGTGTATGGCCTGTGATCCCATAAACATTACTCGAGGAATAAAACCTTAGTTATAATCCACAAACCATGGATTCTCCTAAGAGACCCATCCTCATTGTACCCTATCCTTGAAACGAGTCCCATATTCCTCTCATATGGTAAATATTCCTCCTATAAGGTTTGTGTCATGGTTTAGGACCTTGTGCATTGGTGATGATATTGAAGGAAAATTCTTAGAGGCTAATCTCATGGTTTTTCACTATAAAACATGGTTTGGACTAGGAGACATATCCATGTTGCGCCTTGTCGATGCCTCAACATGCCCTAGTTTGCAAGGGATGGAGACCCCTCTTTTGTTTTTTGTGATCCATTGGTTATGTCATGTGTTTTCCTTCATTACCGCAATGACTAAGTGGGTATTGCTCATTGGATTTAATAGATGGTAGCTTGATTTATGCACTTTTCTTGCTATGAAGCTTTTATGTTTTGCAGATAATGTGATGGTCTAATGTCTCTTGGATTTTATGGTGTGACTTTCTTTTCTATATATAATATGAAGAGAATGTTTGACATTTGTATAATTGATCATGTCAAAATTGTCTAATTTTGTAGCAAAATTATATCCAATTCTCTGAATCCAAAAATAATAAAGTTAGAAATTCCATTGAGACAAAATTGGAGGAAGATGCTCTCCTCCAAGCAAGCAAAATATTTTGGAAAAAAGGTCCATCGAAAGCCATTAGCTCAAGAGGTGCGTTGGGAGGCATTGCAACTTGTTGGGATAGATCCAAATTCGAGCTGATCTCTGAAGAAAGCAACATGCACTGGCTCTTTACCAATCTCCTTCACCTAGAGTCAAGCCACCAAGTAAGTTTGTTTAATATATATGTCCCAGTTTTATTTTCGAAAAAAAAAAGTTGTTGGGACTCTCTAAAGTCCTTCCTTAGTATGCACAATCTAGAAAATATAATCCTTGTAGGAGACCTAAATCTGACCCTCGATGTATCTGAAAAGAAAGGGGGTTCCATTGTCAGAGACCCAAAAAGAGAATGGGTAGAAGACATCATTCTAGACTGGGATCTAGAATATATCAAGCCCTTGCGAGGAAATTTCACCTGGTCCAATAAGCAGCTAGGCCTGGGGCACATAGCAGCACTTCTTGACAAGTTCCTTATCCAGTCTTCCTTCCTGACTTTCGATCTATTGGCCTCCTCCAAAATTATCCCAAACTTTGTTTCAGATCATAAACCTATTTTCCTGGAGCTCTCACTGGGGAAGAACCTTGGACCTTTACCCTTCATATTCAGTCCCCTCTGGATCCACCAAGAGGGATTCCAGGAGGTAGTATCGACAGCTTGGAATAGGCAAATACAAGGCTCGACCTTTTTTGTTTGGGAAGAAAAGTTGAGGGGGCTCAAAAAAGACCTGAAAGAATGGGTCAAGTCATTTAATTCCCCTACTTCCAAAAGGAAAGATGCGCAAGAAGCCCTGGAGCTACATCAATCGGTAATGGAGGACACTGAAATCACCCATGATCTGCTGAATAAAGAAACCAATCTTCAAAAAGAGCTCCACAAAGCTTGCAGAGTTGAGGAGGAGTATTGGAGGCAGAAATCAAGGAGCCTCTAGCTGCATACAGGAGACAAGAATACTAGTTATTTCCACAAACAGGCCGAGGCTCGAAAGCAGTACAAAAACATAAGTCAAATTCAATTCTAGGATCAACAAATCAAAGACTTCGATGGAATAAAAAAAGCAGCCTAAAAAAATTTCAAAGATTTGTATACGGCGTTGAATGAAGATCCTATAGAAGAAGGCAGTTATCCGTTAGACATCATTCCGCAACTGGTACAGGAAAATGAAAATAGGCTGCTCACAACTCCAATCAGTATAGAAGAAGTTAAGAAAGCCCTAGATTGCATGGGAGCAGATAAGGCCCTTGGCCCGGATGGCTTCTCTACTAGATTATACCAAGTCTGTTGGGAAACCATAAAGGAAGACCTGATGAAAATGATAAGGAAATCCCAACGAAGTGTCAAATTGGGAGGGGGCACTAATTCAACGTTCTTAGCACTAATCCCAAAGGAAAAAGGAGCCCAAAATTTAAACAGATCCAGACCAATATCGCTCTGCAACACCGGTTATAAGCTGATAACTAAGGTAATAACCATGCGCCTGAAGAAAATCCTGCCTAATATAATCCCAAAAAACTAGGGCAGTTTCATTAAGGGTCGTCAAATCCTAGACAATATTGTTTTAGTGCAGGAAGCCATTCATTCTAGCATCCAAAGAAAAGAGAAAGGCATGGTGATCAAGTTGGATCTTGCTAATGCATTCGACCGAGTCAGGCATGAGTTCCTCTACTCTGTTATGGGGAAAATCGGGTTTTCAGCTTCATTCATAAACTGGGTAAAAACTTGTATTGCCTCCCCCTGGATAGCTCCACTAGTTAATGGTCAGTCTTCTGATTTCTTCCAAGTGTCAAGAGGGTTAAGACAGGGCTACCCCCTATCTCCCCTCCTCTACGCCATCCAAGCCTCCGTTCTCAGCTTCCAATTAATCCAGAGCCAACAATTGAGGACCCTCTCTGGACTTAGAATAACTCATAATGTGGAAGAGCTCAACCATGCCCAATTTGCAGACGATACATTGCTTCTTGGAGGAGCTAGCAAAATTACAACTGAGAACTTTAAGAAGGAGCTGGACCCCTACAAAGAAGTTTCAGGCAATCAGATAAACTATCAGAAAAGCACAATCTTCGGATGGAACTGCTCTGCCTGGGAAATGATAACAATCACCAGAACCTTGGACATGGAAAGCTTAGTATCCCGGGACTCCTTCAAGTTTTTAGAAATCCCCATTTTCAAAAAAAATCCTACCGATGCTCATTGATTACCATTGATAGACAAGCTGAAGAGTAGAATCCAAGCCTGGGGTGCTAAGTGGTTGAACCCTGCCGGCAAAGTAGTCTTGCTAAAATCAACTCTGGTAAGCCTGCCCATTTACCAAAACTCAATTCTGTTAACTCCCAAATCTATCATAGGGAAAATTGATGCGTTGCTGCATAGATTCCTTTGGGAAGGAGGCAAGCACAATGAGAGGAATCTCCATCTTGTCAGTTGGGACAAAGTCAAAAAACCGATGTATGAGGGGGGACTGCAAATCAGGGATATTGCAAACCAGAATATGGCTATGGGAGCCAAGATTCTTTGGTCCCTTGTGTCTAGGAAAAGCTCCTGGAGCAAGAGTGCTCTTCGGAAGAAGTATTTTCAAGGAAGTCGGCTCAAATGCCTTGATCAACAACCTAAAACTCAAAGTGGAACTTCAACTTTTCTTCTCTGTCTAAGAGTCATGGATCTCTTCAATACCAAGCTCTATTGGATACCAGGGAGTGGTAAGAACATTAGAATTTGGGAAGACCCAATCCTTGGAGATCCCCCGCTGGGGAAAATAGAAGAGCTGGAAAACATCAAAAATTGGCTTCAAAATAGGTGTCTGTTCACCTTGGAGGACATCTCCAGCTGGGGCGATGATGAAAACAAATCTTGGGAGTTCTGGGATCTATGAGGCTATCCGAAAGAGCTTGAAACTGAAGCCATGAAATTGTTGGAGCATCTCCATGGGAAAAATCCCTCAAACGCAAAATCTAGAGATAAAAGAGGCTGGGGACCGAACTCAGGCAAATACACTACAGCTGAAGGTTACAATTACTTCCAAATTATCCCCCATGTCCCTCCTGATCCCACCAAATGGAAGTTCATTTGGAATTGCGTCTCCTTGCCAAAGATAGACTTCTTCATTTGGATGCTCGCCCACAACAACATCCTTACCAATGATAACTTAAAAAGACGGGGTTGGGAGGGCCCTTCCAGATGCACTCTCTGCCAAGAACATGAGGAAACTGTAGATCATCTATTTTTGCAATGCCTGTTCGCCAAAGACATCTGGAAAGATTCCCTAAAGTTGGGACCAGACAGGTTTGATCTCCCAGATAACATTCAAGACTTGCTCACAAGATGGGCAGGGAGATCGCCATTCAACTTAAGAAAAAAGGAGTTGTTGAAAACAACCTAGCTCTGGTTTCCTAAGTTCATTTGCTGGAAGATCTGGCTTGAAATAAATAACCAGCTCTTCAAAGAAGAAGCTCGAAGCGCAGTAAGGGTGGCATCCAAAGTTAGAACCCTCCTTGGTGAAGCATTGCAAGTAAAATTCAGCTTGAGAAATTCCAATCCTCTTGAATAGGAGGAAGAAGGCTGGTTGAAGGAGTTGGATCACAACTTGCTTCTCAGACCTAACTTAAGCTCATCCATGCTTGCCCCTTGGGAAATAAGGCTAGCAGAGCAGGACTTCATCAAGTGGAGGTCAAATCTGGAGGATCATTGTCTTTTTTCGATGGCGCTTCAAAGGGAAACCCGAGCATCACAGGAGCAGGAGGGATTCTACTGAATCCAAATAGAAATATAACTCTAAGCTTCACTTGGGGACTGGGTCAGGAGCCCAAAAACAAGGTGGAAGCCCTAGCACTTTGTCAAGGCATAAGATTGGCTTTAAGCCAAAATATCCGGTCGTTAATGGTGTTCGGGGATTCAAGGATCATCGTGCAATCAGTGACAACCAGAATACCCCCTATTCAAGTTCATCTAGCCTTGCCAGTCAAAAAGATTCGAGCTATGATAGTAAAATTCCAAAACTTCAAAATTTATCACATCCTCAGAAGTCTGAACGGCTTGGAAGACCATCAAGCCAACAGTGGTAAGCTTTTGAGCAGAGGTTATCTAGCTATAGATGGGACAACAACATGGTGGAGCGTCCCCTAAAAGGCCCTTTGACTGGTCGGTTCCTTGGACATCGTTGAGCACAAGATTCACTGGCGATCCTGGAGGACTATTACTGATTGCTTTCAAGACTAGCCATTGGAGACTGACTGGTCACGAATCGACCACAGAAGGAATCATGACCCAAAGGAATTTACCACAACAGAAGCAAGAAACCCGTGATCCTGGCGATGCACAAATCCATATACTCGATATCAACAGACAAGGAAATCTCACTATTGTTCAGAACAAGGAGCAGAACCCTTTGAAGCAATCATGTTTTTGCCTCTCGTCTCAGAAGATATCCATGGCGTCAAGCTCTAATCCAGGCTTATCCCTGGAGGCTAGGCTTCTGGAAATGAAGAAAGAGCTCAACAATCTCAAGAAGCAAGTCCAAGAGTAGCATCGTTACCTGTTTTACGTGGACAAAAAGGGTGAGTTGAACTGGGAATAGATCAACGAAGACCTCGCCAAGATGAGGGAGGACTTTAATGGAGCCAAAGACGCTGGGGAGGAGTACACACAGGAGACGGAGGCGAATTTCAAAGATCAAGCCAACGCAAATGGTGACTTCGGAAATTGTATTTGCACCTTGGAAATCAAAGTAAAATGACTAGCAAAGATGCTGCCAGCGCCAAGGAACGATGAGGATTAACCTAAAGCACAATCTACATCTCTTCTTTTCTATGTTTGTAAACATGTTGAATGCAGCGACAACTAGACTAGCTCTTCGTAGATAAGACCCCAGATTACCTTTAAACCGGGTTTTTGTTTAGTTGTTTTTATATCAATCGATTAAAAATAAAAGGATGGAAGAGATGAAGACTCACTATGTGAAAGTACCCGGTAGCTGCTTTGCCTGCCTATAATGCAAACCTATACCCGTTATTGTCTTAAAAAAACACAACACAAATCACCAAAATTTCAAAAAATAAGTATATCAACTTGTAAAGTCTTGTTTGATTCACCTAAAAATTAAGTATGTCCACTTACCAAGTCACTTCAAATGATTTTGAATAACCAAGATTTTGAGTAACCATAGTACCACTTAAAGTTTAAAGACTAGTGCTTTAGGCTTGGTGGGAGTCCCATAAAAGTGGAAAATCACTAGAAAATATTCAAATTCACATTGCCTAGAACCCTTACCTTCTAGAGTGGGTGTGAGAAAATAGACAATCAGCTCAAATTATTAGGCAATTATCAAGGTGTTCAAAACTAACAAGAATGAATATCAGAAGCAATTGTATACCTTTAAACAACTAAAAGTAAAGATTGTTTCATTTCTTATTGAATAATCAACATAACTCTAGCCAACTACAACCAAGTGTGGAGGATGACTATCTTCCAATCAATCTGTTAGTAACACAAATCTAACCCACCAAATGCTCAATCAACTACCTATACCAAGTTCTAATCCTTACCTCCCAAGATTTCTAAGCAAAAGCTATCCCTCAATCAAATAGATATGTCACATTCTAATCCTTACCTCCCAATTAATAACACAAATCTAACCCACGAAACCCTCAATCAACTACCTATACCAAGTTCTAATCCTTACCTCCCAAGATTTCCAAGCAAAAGCTATCCCTCAATCAAATAGATATGTCACATTCTAGTCCTTACCTCTCAATTAGATTTTAATCAAAACCCATCTCACTACATTCTTTATTTATACCCATTAAATACTTATTCTTCATATGCATCCATGTAAAAAGCTCCATGGATATGATTTGCCATTAATTATTGTTGATGAAGCTTTTAACTTTGTCTTGTGAAATTTTTTTATTGTCCATTAGATATACCTTGGTGATTGACAAGAATGATTGTCTTTTGCTTCCACGTCATATTTATTTTCTATGACTGTCATATTTATTTTCTATGATTCCCATTTTTGCAATATTTTTTATATTTCCATATATCTTGACATGAAAAAGATAAAAATTACCTCGACAATAAAACATGATTTGCATCTAAAAATTACTCATTTAGCATCATTTGTTTGATGCATATACTGCATCAAACAAATGAATTTTTTACTAAAAATAATGATTTTAAAAACCATCTATCTGCAGCATGAACTACTTTTTGGGTTGGATTTTGGTTTGCCTTCCATAACAACCACTGAATCTCTATTTAACGACGGCGGCTGAGTTCGACGGGCAAGTAGTTTCGCAGCTTCGTAGAAGACTTCTCTGACATTCCGTGCAGTCTTGGCCGAAGTCTCGAGGAACGAAACACGCTTAAATAAAGCATAAGCTTCAGCTTGGAATSGCGGCACCATGCKGCGTAGCGGCAAATCCTTCTTATTCCCGACGAGAATTATAATCGGCGTAGGATTCATCTGYTGCTCCACTTCTTCGATCCATCTCTTTGCGCACACAAACGAATCGATGTTTGTAATGTCATACACGATGATGGCTGCATCCGCCCCGCGATAATGCGACGGAGTCATACTGCGATATCTTTCCTGTCCCGCGGTGTCCCATATCTCTAATTCTACGTCCTCCATCGCCTCCTTCACGAACAGGCTGCGGTTAAAAAGCGATGCTCCCACTGTTGCGGGCCGCCCCTCCACAAATTCGTCATATACGAATCGCAAAACAAGGCTTGTTTTGCCAGCTGCGCAGTCACCGAGAAGGACTACCTTTGCGGGCCTGTGCCTCTCTGAGTTCTTTCTCGGCCACCCGGAATCTCTCGCCATTCTTCCTGAAATCAGTAATTATATTGCAAAAGGTCTAACGAGCTTGGCTATGGATTGAAGAATGCAGTTACTAGTTTTGTGATATAGATAATCGGTTTACTTTAAAAGTTTGTTTTTTTAAAACAGGATAGAAATTTGGTTGTATAAAAATAATAATTTTTAAACTGCCTCTATATAAATCCATAGAAAAGTAAGGTCGGCCATCACAGCAATAGGGCTTTAATCAAGGGTTAGAACAAAATCAACATTTTGAGCCTACAATTGATGTGAAGTTTGATATGCTCGTTCCAATGGAGATAAGAAAATCAATTTTATGTTTGATAATTAAAAATTAACATATAATTATGATTTAGTTTTTTAAAATCTCAAAGCTGCAATAATTTTTTTTTATGGAGGATGATAGGTAAGCACCAAATTGAGTATCCATTAAAAAGTAGATAAATATGATTTTCAAATCTTTTTCTTTAATACTTTAAATAACAAAGGTTTATTTCTAGTTTTAATCATGTTCAAGGTGGTAATACAAGTTTATTTCTAGTTTTAATCATGTTCAAGGTGGTAACACAAGTTTATTTCTAGTTTTAATCATGTTCAAGGTGACAATTAAAGATTGTAAGGACCCTTATATATGAGGGTGAGGGTGGGAGTTAGAGTGTGGGAAATAATAGAGAAAACTTGTGAGGATGGAAGCGGGGGGAATAATAGAGAAAACTATATATAAGGGTGAGGGGAATAAAAAAGAAAACTTGTGAGGGTGGGGGTAGTGGGAATAATAGAGAAAACTTGTGAGGGTGGGGGGTGTTGCGAATAATAGAGAAAACTTGTGAGGGTGAGGGTGAGAGTGAGGGTGGGGGTGAGAATAATAGAGAAAAAAAACTTGTGAGGGTGAGGGTGGGGGTGGTCAGAATAATAGAGAAAAAAAAAACTTGTGAGGGTGGTGGAATGTTTTCTCTAATATTACTCCTCACCCCCAATGGAAGATATGACATGCAAATGAAGTAACAACACAAGTCTCATTCTTCGAGGTTTTTAATTATTTTATTTTTCATATTTAAACCAAAAATAATATATATATGAGGGTGGGGGAATTTTTTCTCTAATATTACGCCCCACCCCACCCTCATATATGAGGGTATGTTTTCTCTAATATTACTCTCCACCCACACCCTTATATATGAGGGTGGGGGAATGTTTTCTCTAATATTACCCCTCACCTCCACCCTCATATATGAATATTATGTTTTCTCTAATATTACACCCCACCCCCACCCTAATATATGTTTTCTCTAATTTTACATATATGAGGGTGAGTGTGGGGCGTAATATTAGAGAAAACATATTGGTGGGGGTATTATGTTTTCTCTAATATTACCTTCCACCCCCACCTTGTAACACCCTGTTTCCCCTAGTTTGTAAAAATAACTATATTGACCAAGAACTATGGCAAACTCAAAGATGTGAATGTTTGATTTGACGGACCTTTGCATAAAAGGTCGATGAATTTAAATTATGTTATGAATATGTGTTGCATGATTGTTGGGAGAGGGATGTGCTAAAAGAGACCACGATGGCTAGTGAGAGGTGGTGGAGGGGACCTGGAATGGTTGCGTTAACTTCCACCGAGCCAGTACCATACTAGTTTATACTTGTTCAAAAAACAAAACAACTCTCTGACCCTGGAATGGATTTCTCGTCAGAGTGGTAGGTGGGGAGGCTCCTCAAGAGTTAATGAGGGGATGGGGGTGAACCGTCCATCCCTAACAGCCCTCAGACCTGACCACGGACAGATAAATTCGTGCCACACGCAACCCTTGCAGACAAATTGGCAAGAGAGGAAATGTGGTGGAATAGAGCGCATGCGACAGGGGATCGCAAAAAAAAAAAGAATTGGAGAAACCTTGGAAACGCAAGGAGTTCTGAATACCAGGAGACAGAGAGTAACCTTCGTCTTGGATTATTTTCCTGTATCAGAAGAAGGAGAGTAACCTTCGTCCTTGATTTTCGTTGAGCTGGAAGTAGGAGACTGAACCTCAAAGCATCGTGGTCTAGCTCGGGGGTGGATAGTGGTAAATCCGTTTGGAGTCACTGAGCCTATGGTTGGGTGGAAACGAGCACCCCTCTCAGCAGTTGCATCACGCCTGGTAGATCTGATAAGTGTTTTATACTTGGTATTTCGAATTTATACTTGGTATTTCGAACTGAATATCATGAATACATGCTTATGTTAATATGCCCATAATAATTTCTGTGTAGAATGATTGCCTGGTGTTTTAAACTGGAAATAATGGATGCATGTGTATGCTTATATGTCATCGTTGGTTTCTGTACAAATGGTTAAGTCTGGGGCATGAGTTCACTCCACCGAAAATCGTTTTGTTTGCTTGATTCTCATACTATTATGGGAAGGCCCCTCGAGAGTACTCTTCCCCGAGAATCACCTCATAAACCTTGGAACCGTACCGAACCTTTACCTAGAGACTCGACTAAGATCAGGGATGATCACCCAAGAACCGTCTGAAGGTTCATGCGATCCGGGTCTAGAAACCTTATGCAAGAAAGGGTAGCTCTCTAAGGTCGCGAAGTCGTGGGAGTTTGAAGCCCCGAGAAGTTGAATTTCGTGATTCAAGCTCAGAAGGGATAGCGAGTCCAATTATAGAAAGAGAGAATACCCTATCGTTTGGTAGATGAACGATCAGAAGCCTTTCGGAAATACCCCAGATCTGTCAAGACCAATGGATCTAGAGAAGGAGCGCAGGCGTTAACACCTCGACCCTTTCAGCCTTCGCAAGTAGCGATGGGATCCAGGACCGTAGATCCAAGGATCCGACAGAGCTCTATTGACTGTCGATCTTAGCCTTTGCACCGACAGGAGAGTAGCATTTCGTTGACTCGCAACTTGGGGTGGTCAAGGGTAGGACTGCACGAACTCACGATTCGCGAGATCGCGACGTGATCGTGGTCGTTGGATCCAGGCCACGGGAGAACTGTGGGATCAGAACTTTCATGGTTATCGCCTATCGGGGGTTTGGAACTTGAGAGAGTTTCTTTTCGACTGTAGAAGTCGCGAAGTGCTGAGCACCGAGGGCTCATGCAAACACGTGGCACATCCGTTAGGTGGGGACCGCGTGGTTGACAGGTGGTGTAACAATAAGCGCCCAGAGAAAGGTGGGAGTGGGTGACAGGTGATGGACACATGTCGTCTGGGAAAGAGTCAACCCATTGTTGACTTATCGTATCTTGGTAATTCGCGAAGGAGAAGAACGAGGGCTCAACAATCCAAATCGCGAAGTCGCGAGATGTGAGTAGCGCTAGTATTTAGCTTAGGAAGCGAGTGACCGGTGCTAAACACTTGTCACCTGGGAAAGAGTCAACCCATTGTTGACTTATTGTATCTCGGGAATTCGCGAAGGAGGAGCACGAGGGCTCAACACTCCAACTCACGAAGTCACAAGATGCGAGTAGCGCTAGTATTTAGCTTAGGAAGCGGGTGACCAGTGGTGGACACTTGTCACCTGGGAAAGAGTCAACCCATTGTTGACTTATCGTGGCTCGGGGTTTCGCAGGATGAAGAAGTTGCACCCTGATCGCTAAGGCCGCGAAACACCGAGAGCCGAGGTCTTGTGCGACGGGCGGCAGCGGCATAGCTCGTGAGCAGAGTACAATGGAGGAGACAAGTGGCGTGTGCGCGTTGCTTTGGAAAAGCCCACGTAACGTTGACCTCTCACGTCTTGGGATTTCACAAAGGAGGAGCACGAGGGCTCAACACCTCAACTAGCGAAGTTGCGAGTGGTGCTAGTGTTTGGCCTAGCCTATGGTTACATGTAGCAGGTGCTAGTGAGGAGGGAGCCATATCTATATCGTATCTCAGGTATTGGTGTTTGGAGAAAGGGGAGGCGAGAGTCTTGACTCCCAACTCGCAAGTTGCGAAAGGCGCTTGCGCTAAGGCCAGGTTGTGGTCATTTGGAGGAGGATAAGGGAAGAGAGGGTCTGCGCTAGGCCCCATAGAAGTCTCAGGGATTCTGTTCCTCGAAGAAAAAGATGAAAAAAAAAACAAAACAAATCTAGGTTGTCGTAGTGGGTGTGTGACAAATTGGTATTAGAGCATGGTTACAACACTTGGCCTTCTTGGGCTCATGGACGAGTTGCGCAGGAACTCCATCTAAAGTACTCTTAAAAATGAGTAACTCGTTATCCTAACCCCCTTGATCAAAAGACAAAGTTAAGAATGAAAATTCCTATTGTGTGTATGCATTTGAAAAATATGAATTATGCACTAATTATGAATGAATATAATATTGACTAACAACAAGTGTTTTTCTTGCACAACAAGTGGACAATCAATCGCAGGAAAATTGCAAACACATAGAATGGTGATGCACCACGAAGTGGGGGATGGATCCCACAATAGAGACGAAGAGTCTGACGAAAGGAGAGCGGTAGAGACCCCTCCAGATCTAGCTGAGACTGTGAGAAGCCTCATGGTCGAACTATAGAGTTGCAAGGCCGACAACGAGAGGTTGATAAAAGAGAAAGATAAGAAAACAAACATTAATGTAGTCTTGCTGCAGAGTTTATCCGACATACAAAGACAATTGCAGCATGGACCTAACACTAGTCACGCGGACCAATGACAGACAAAGAAAATTCAAAGTCCACCTGAGATATGGAAACGTGGTCTTTTAAGTGGCCACACTGGGAAGAACACCTCGAGAAAGGTCCACCCTAGAGATAATGGACAAGAGTCGGATGAGTCCTCTGGAAAGGAAACTGGCGACTCAGAGGGATCTTCTAGTAGCAGAACTAGTTCTTATTCCCGAAGAAAATGGAATAAGTGAAAGCATTCCAAAATTCATAATCTCGAAGAGTTCAAGAAGGCCAAACCATCCTCTTTCGACGGTGAAATAAAGAAGGGGGAGGAAGTGGAGGCTTGGTTGCTTGGACTAAAGAAGTATTTCAGAGTCCATGACTTCTCAAAAAATTTGAAGGCATGAGTAGCCACTTTCAACCTGAATGGGAAGGCTTCCATTTGGTGGGAAGACCTTAAGAATGTAAAAGGGATTCGCGAAGAGGACCTATCTTG
>JASDQU010295689.1:550-14260 GCA_032191745.1 Picea mariana | reverse complement strand
TGTAGAGCATCGAGAGACCAGAGAGCTGCCAGTGTGAGCGTAGTCCATAGACCCAAAAGTTCGGCTTTTGTATTTGTACCAGAGCCGCAGTTTATGAACCAGCTAGAGATCCTGGACTTATGTGACTTGAAGAAACCTCCAGCGCCGCAGCTGGAGCCATTGGCCAGCGCAGCTCTGTCAAAAAAGGCAATAGAGTGCCCCTCGGCCAAGTCGATTGACAATGCTCGGTGCGGATGATCTCTGACCGAGGGCGTTTGCCAATTAAAGGAGGCTATTATCTTGGAATACACCCTGAGCGAAGAAGGATTGGAATCTTCGAAAATAACTCTGTTTCGCTCTAGCCAGATTTGCCAGCAGAAATGGATCACCAGGCAAGGCGGGCTCGAAAATCTGGTAAGCCAGCGAGGAAAGCTATCCATTATGGTGGAGCCACTCCAGGATGACAGTAAATTAAAATGCACAGTAATACGGTGCTAGACTTCTTTGGAGAAGGGACAATGCATTAGAAGATGAAGTAGGTTCTCAGGAGCAGCTTTGCAAAGTAAACAAAGACTCGGCCCCACCCAGCCACGCCTTTGTAACACTTCCCAGGTAAGAAGCTTGTCATTGCCAACCAGCCAGGAGAAAAGCTTAAGTTTAAGAGGCAGCTATAATTTGCAAGCTTAGTTCACTTGGTTGGGAAGAATAATTCTTGTCCTCCTCATTTAGGTTCAATTTTCATAAAGTGATATGTTAAGCTCATAACAAGTATATTTTTGTAATGGCTTCAAGCTTTGTTGTTGATTGACCTTGTGCCCTCAAGAGGTTAAGTGGTGAATCTCTACTACATGCAAACCCACTGTAAGTATTATAGAAACATCAAACAAGCCCTAACAAGAAGAAAACAATGGATACCATTGAATGCCTAATCCAAAAACTAATGTTAACCCCCCAAAAAAGCTTGCAATGTTACTAATTTATATGGAAATAGACATTCATACCAACATCAACTATATAGAAAAGCATGGAATGTTGTTAAATTTAACAATATAAAAATAAATGTTTCACTAACACAAAATATAAGTGTGCTCATGTTATACTAGTCCCAATAATGACATTTTGGAATCTTTTACAAACTTCAAAAGCACCTCTAAGAAGTTAGGTTCCATGTCATGAAAGACATAATTGAAAATTTGAACCATATTGATGACCAAAATATTCAATGGTGAACATTTTTACCATCAAATTTCTATAATTTCTATAGTTATTGGTATTACAAGCCACTTGTTTAATTTATTAAAAAAATGATAAAGTATCTTAATAAGGTATAGTTATGTTAATGCAGGTTGTGAGAGATGTGTTAAGCTCCTTTGACGACAAAGAGAAACCAACTTTTGAAGATCAAACACTCTCCCTTACACACATACACATGCTTTGGCAATGGGAGAGATAAAAAAGAAATAGAGGCTCAAATTTCTCAATGCTTAAAAGATTGGGGTTAAGATGAATCTACGATGACTTATTTTATTTTATTATTATTATTATGACAAGTTTTTTCAAATAAGAATAATACTAATCTAATTTTCAAGTCGTAGGTCCAAATCTAGAGTGGGTAGGGTATGTATACCTCTATAAACTAAGCAGTGACATCATTACAAGAAGAGAGTCCCTTGTTCCACAAACAAGGAGATCTCATACATCAATTTGATGTCTAACTAGGTTGTGACTTCTCACTTTTATTGTTATTATACAAAAATGAGTAAATATTTTGCATTAGAAAAAGCTACAACCTCACCAATAAGCATTGTAATACAAAAATGAGTAAATATTTTGCATTAGAAAAAGCTACAACCTCACCAATAAGCATTGTAATACAAAAATATAATGTCTAAAATAACATAATTCAGAAACTTAGCTAGATACTAAAGTAAATTTTTACAAAATAAAAGAATAAAAATCCTCTATAGAGGATATATAGAAGCTTCTACTAGTGTAGTTTTGAAATAAAACACCTAAAAGCAACTCTACTTTGTAAAACATCAAGAAACTATGACTTAATGGAACATATGGTTACTGTGTTCATTAGCTTGTCCAACATGGGTAAGCTGGTATTCTTGAGCTTCTATTTCCATATCTTCACATAGCTAGTGCACTCTTTCCTCTTCTTTGAATCCCCCCAAAGTATAACTCACTAACAATCCAATATTTGATGCAATAGATAGAGATGTCCTTGTCTGAAGGGAAACCAACTATTTTAACAATTGACACCTTGTCTCCAGATCCTTAATTTACTTGCCTTCTGTAAAAGTAATTCCATTATTAACATTGATTCCTTGTTGTAAGCTTCTTTTTGAGTATGCAGTTTAGAAGTAACATAAAACAAAGAGGTTCAATTATCAGAAATGAGATTCTTGTGTCTCCTTAGAATCCTTTGAATTTCCAAAATGTAGGCTAGCGTACGATGCTCCCTTGATAGGGAGAATACCTAGAATTATCCATCAAGACCAAACACCACAAATTCTTACCGAGAAACATATCCTCATAATAGGCCAAATCAATAAAGAAGGGAACTACCAAACATTCTAGAAACTAGGGCATACAAATAGGCATATCCTCCAAGACCTGAGAAGGCACTAAACCCAAGAACACCTTCACAAGCCTAGACAACCTGGAAACAAAGAAGTCGAGTCCCAAAACAAAACTACAAGGCACCTCCAAATCAAGTCAATTACAAGATAATCCAAAAGGGAAAGAGCTAGAGCAACCAAAACTTACCAAGAAACAAGAAGTCCAAGAGGGGAAGGGGCTTGGCATAAGAGATAGACCCAACAAATTTGCCAAGCGAACTAGACCGTAGTGATCAAATCCCAACAATGAGTCTCTCATTATCCCAACTACAACCTATATATTACCTTCACACACTTCATCACCAAGCTTGGAGTTGTGAGGGTTAAGTGCAATGGTACCTAAGTTATGCATTCCATTTGGTCAATCATGCAAGTTTATTTCACATTGCCTCGAGATTTGATGCATGGCTATCATGCAAGGAGTTATGATGTCCATGATTGAGATTTGATGCATGCTTATCATGTAAAGAGTTATAAAGACCATGACAATTCTTAAAGAATTGGTTCTAATAAAAACCCATTTTTGCATCTAAGCACTCCTTTTGCCAAGTGAGAGGTTGAATTTGTCAATTGGTCTACTTGCTTATTGTTCACCCTTAAAACATGTAAAAATTCCAAGTGTTCAAATCTTTTGAGTTCTTTTTGATTTTTTTTTTATGATTTTAGCCAATTACCCATCTTTTAATGTAGACTATTTGTGCACGAGTTTTATGATTATAGCCGAGTCTCCTAACATTAGGATACTTTTGCTTCACAAAGAGTCAAATTGCTTTATCCCTTGGAATAAAGCAAGTGCCTTTGCTTGATTATTTGTTGTAGATCCTGACCCCCATTCAAATGTTGCTTCTTGTTTTCCATCAAGATTGTAAATGAACCCCCTCACTCCCACCACCCTTGGATTTCCTTTTGAGGCTCCATAAAAAATGAGAGAGCATTTTTTTTTTTAATATGTCAACTTCCAAATTCATTTCCGGCACTTTGATCTGCCAAGTTAGACTTGAACTGGGAAACACTGCAATATTATTTGACTGCGTTTCATTCCAGTTTAAAAATTCACTTAACCAGATTCATTCTTATTGGTCAAGCGATAACACTTTGATTCCACTTATTCCTCTAAACCTAATTGCTTCAACCATTAATCCCCTCACATTTGCTAGCACCATCCTGGAATTTGTATTCTCTTATTAAAAAAATGCTTTATTTCGAGCTAACCACAATTTCTAGCATATATATATATTTGGGCATGGCCATCTAGACCCTCTTAAAACCAAGTTTACCTTAAAAGATCCCTCTATACCTCTTATACCACAATATAAACATCTCTTTCCACATGGTGGGAAGTTCCATTATATGATCAATTGAGTAGGATAACAACTTTCCCATCCAACTATTTGAGCTACACCCACTTCACAAATTCTCTTCCTTTAAATTACATAATACACATCTTTAAAAAAAACCAAATATTCCTCATCTCTAAAAATTTTCAAACAATGTCATGACTTTTCACTTTTATATCACATTACAAACCTTCATTTATTTTTAATTAATTAAATTATATTACACTACACATTTCATATTTTATTATTAAATATACATATCCCTCACACCATTCTAATTATTATAAAATACACATCTCCTTCACGTTTATAATATAAAACGCAAATTCACTTCTTTTATCGTAAAATATAAAATATACAGTTCACTCACATTACATTACAAAACACAATCTCCCTYCTCTAAATTAAAAAAAATGAAAGATTCTTTATTCATATTCACCCAACAGGTGACGTGATACCACTAATTCACAACACCATTGACAATGACTTTGAACAAATTAAAGTCACAAAATTCAACTACCATTACCATGCTTTCACTTCAAGCACGGCGTTTTGTCAAACTAACTTTCTTTCTCGCTTYTCTAAGTCAGATTGCTTGGAAATTGGGAACTCCTACAGAGATCCACTCAGACCTTCAACGAGATGCTASCGAGCCACCACCACATCAAAAGCAGAGCCCACCTTCTGGAAACTTCTCGAAAGGAGTTCCCTCGGCGGGGGCCACGCATGCTTATGCCTTAGATTCATCATCCTCCACTTCGCGACTGAGGATGCCTAAAACAAATGGGAATTCACGAGCCACGAATCTACAGGATGGACTTAATGAGGTTTGATTCTCCACCCGCCATCATTAACCATTAATAAAAACGTGATTTGCCGTTCGGTGCGGTAATGCTTATGTCTTAGCTGGGTTGAATATTAGGTGGTCATTTAACTCTCGTTCAAACTCGGGAAAGAGGCAGATTCCTATTTTGCTTTATGCATTCTCGGGGGATTGGCACAGATATTTGGTGATTAGGACTTCAGTTTAGTCTTTTGGTATGTTGAAAGGTGAAATTGAAATATAAATTTGAAGGCTGTAAGATGGTCTGAAACCATTAAGATTGTATGTCTTTCCATGCTAAAGATTGGCAGGGATGGCTTCTGATAAAAATCAAATACTGCATTAAGTGCTTGTAATTCTACAAGGGTGAATTCAAGGGTGAACTCTGCATGAGACATACACAGTCTAAAAGATATTGGTGAGTTATTTAGTCTAGCTTTGGCATTCCATGGCTTGGCTTATATGCTGGGTTCCCTCTTGCATTCTTTGTTTTAGGCCTGCTGATCCAGTTTGTGGGTTTTGGTCAGTTGACTGATCAAATTTGAAAGCTAACATAATTTATTGGCATGGTTCAATTTTAACATGTATTCATGCAAAAAAATGAGTGGGTTGGCTTGGCTGTTTTGGGTATGTGTTTTATTGGTATAAGAGCTCTTTTAAGTTTTTATTTATTCATTTTGTTGGATTATATGCATAATTTCATTGGAGTTAGATAGTAAGATGTTAATTTACCCTGCATATTATTTTAGAAAATTTTGTATATTGATGTGAAGGCATATTACTCTTCCTAAGTTCTGAATGGGCAACTTTTTTCTTATTCAGAGTAGGTGGTACATATGTCGTGAAAAGCTTGCTAGGTTCTTACATGCATTGTATTCAATTGCATTTCTTATAAGGCTTTGGAGTCTTTTAGCCTTCTTTTCTGATAAATTTGAGGAGAACAATGTGATTTTCGTTGCAATGCTAAAATGGCGAATTTCTTTGTAATACTCTTTTATCAGACGCAGCACATCTCTTTTATCAGACAGAGCACATGATTGTCCCCTAGTGTCGTGTTATGTATTTTGTGTGTCCAAGTGCATTTCTAACACCCATTTTGGAATTGGGTTAATTCCTTGTGGAGTTACATAAGGTATCAAATATACAAAACTAAGCTTCTATAAGGTATCAAATATACAAAACTAAGCTTCTGCTATTTTAGGATCTCACTTCTTTTGTAAAGACAAGTCTAGTTCCCATGTTAATGAAATTCTTTTTCTGAGCATTTTCCTGTGATTGATATGCTGCCACTTCCATCTTGCCTCCTCTCACACACACGTACCTTAGCTCCCATCAGGGTTACAAAGAACCATTCCCCCAACTGTTCTCTATCTACTATTCTGTCCTGTTTACCCAAACTTGCAGCTGTTAACTATGGACAGCACATTTACAAAGAAACAAAACCAAAAGCTATTTCCAAAATTGGTAATATACCAACAACTCAGTACTCACTAATCATTTTTTTTTACAACTAACTTCCCTAGGCTGCATATATACTGATGCCTTTGCATTGGCATCGACTTGTTTATTCCTGTCTTTGTAGATATAAGCAAGCTGAATCTCCTCAATGCATCCAAACAACGATTTTTTTTTTTTTTTTGTTGTTGTTGTTGTTGTTGGACTGGTGGAATCGGCAACTAGTCGGGCTCGTACTCGCATGACACGGGGTTGAGTTTTCCGACTGCTACCACTATAACCTTCAGGCGTGCCAACACGGCCCCTCACGTGGCACACAAGGTAAGTTGAGGGTTTCGAACCGGTGACTTCACATAACGGAGTGCCTTGGCCCTTAACAGTACACTCCATCACTGACTGTTCTACATCCCGAGGGCATCCAAACAACAACTTCAGTTCATTGTCTAAGTTCATTATTAATACAAGCACACACATTGTTTCTCCATATGGCCTCAATGACCAATTTCTAGTCCCCTTGAAGTATCAATCTCTAAACTTATTTTTCCCTTGCAAGTTTCAGACCTCTCAAGCTGGCCCTGGATTCAACTTCATTTTTTGATTTCTGATGGAGGCTTTCAGCGAATGTCAAGGAGAGGAAGCCTTCACCATCACAGATGTGACCCCCAGGAGACAAAGTAATTGATTTTTCTTCTTAGCCTAAGTATCACCTGGATCTCCTTTACAGATTTCACATGGATAACTGTAAATCAGTCCGACCCCTTTTTAGTTCGAAGTTAAGTTATTAGCCAAGTGTTCCACACCTCAGGTGGATGCCACTTTGTGTCGGCAGTTAGTTGGCAGTTAGTTGTAGTTAACCCATACTCAACCAAACCTTCTTTTGATGTTGGTCTAATTACTTGCTTTATGCAGGATCTGCATGAGAGCCACTGGAAAGTAGCAAGGCAGATACTTTGGTACATCTGAGGTACAGCTCCGTTTGGCATACAGTACAGTTCAAGGGGTTCTATTGTTTTGGTCTGTTTCACAGATTTTAATTGGGCTGGTGACTCTTATGATAGGAAGTCCACTGTAGGTTATGTATCCAATCTTGGTTTGGCTCCTGTTATCAGGGCATGCAAGAAACCATTTGTCATTTCTCTTTCTTTAATTGAGGCAGACTCTAGAACGATAGTGTGCACATGCCAGGAAAAACTTTAATTTTTACACACTGTAACTCTATTCGTGTGCCTCTACTGCTGAAACTTGACAGGATATTGTATGGTCTTTCTTCTTTCAAACCCTTCGAGTCTCATAGAATTTGGATACCCCTAGCCAAATTTATAGCTCAAATTGTGTAAGGTTTTGTTTGAAGGTTCCCAAACCAAGACTCGTCCTCTCTGATACCATATTAGAAAAACATTCTCTGATACCGTGTTAGAAAAACTTGCTCTAATACCATGTTACAAATATGGTATTGAATATCATTCATAATAAACCCAAGAATCAATAAGCAACATATGATAAAATAATGAAAGCCCAACAGACATCATTGCAAGAACAAGAACCCTCATTGGGTAGAAAATTCCATTGTCAACCATAAGCTCTCATATCATCTTCACGTCCAAGTTCAAGTTCTTCAATTGATTACAAGCAATGACAGTAACGCGGCTCGTGATATTAGTGGCGAGCAAGCCGACAGTGCCATAATGTTGATATTACTAGTGTTAATGGTCCAGTCCCTTGACAGTAGTAGGAACACAAGTCATGGTATCCACAACAAATCCACCGTTTAGACTAGAAGCTAAGGTGGAGATTTGGGTGTTTGATGGTAGCTTGGATGTCAAAAGGTTGGATAACTGGTTGAGGCTAAAGTCACATTCCATTGGTCTACAGAGCCACAATAGGCATCCTTTGCTAGATTGAAGGTGACTAGGCATGCTCTTTTGTAGTAAGAGAGTTTTTGCAAGAGATAACAACAAGGTAGGCCTTCCTTGCAAAGCTGGGAAGAGTTCAAATGTCATTTGAGGTGTAAGCGGATGTTGCACAACATGCACTGGGAGTTGTGTTGATGCAGCAAGACTGGGAGTTGTGTTGATGCAGCAAGACTGATGAACGAGTTGTCTTAAATTACCTAACCTATGACAAGGATCTTTATGCCATAATGCAAGAAATTATGCATTGGAGGCAATATTTGTCAGCCAAGAAGATGATCATTTGTTCAAACCATAAGCCTTTGTAGTCCCCTTAAACCTAGTTTAAGCTCTAGCAAAGTAGACACTTCAAGTAGTTATCATATTTCCAGTAGTTCAACCTGTTTATCAAGTACAAGAAAGGTACAAAAATTTAAAAACAAGATTGTTGATTTCTTTTCAAGACCTCTCGTTATCTCTCGTGTTATCTTGCTAAGGTTAAATGGCTCTAATGATGATGAGTTTAAAGAGGCATTTACTACTGACCCACATTTTAGTAAGATTAAAGCAACCGTATGGAGGCTAGATATGGCCACAAGGTTAGGGGCATTTGCAAACTTCCATTTGAGGGGTGGACTATTATATCTGTTCAACAACATTTGTATTTGGTTGGAGGGAAGATATTACTGCTATTAAGAGAGGCACATACATCCAAAGTTGTTGGTCACTTTGGTGTGAATAAATCTGGTAATTTGTAGAGGTACGTTTACTGGCCTAGGATGCAGAGKGATGTGGAGAAGTTTGTGCAGAGTTGGACACTGTAGCATTTTTAAACGTGCGAATCAATAGTTGTGTTTGTATACCCCTTTCTTGGTTCCTTCAAGGCCATGGGAATGTATTGTAGTGGACTTGGTTGGTTTGTAGAAAAAAGAGGCGSAGTGGTTGTAACGGCCATTGGCCACATGTACATGGTTTGATTTARACACTTGTCGAAATAATGTAGAGTGGTTACAAACAGTTGAGAAAACGAATTAGTTGGGATCCCCAGTAGGATAATTTAAATTTGAAAATGAGCATTATAAAGGGGTTCTATTTCTACTCTCCCATTGACGTTTTATTGTTTGTCTGATAGAAGAGTTACATTGTAGTCTGTAATTTTATCTAGTAATGTAAACAAATTTTCTCTATTAATGCAAACATGTATCACCTTGCCTATTCAGATTATGTAGCCTGTGTCTACTAATAAAACAATTATCATTTGGGACATCAGTGTGTGTTTTAGTGCACTCTTGTGATCTGAGAGTTGAGGGTTATGTGTGTGTAGCCACATCAGTTGGTTCATTATGTGTCTGGGACTAGGAAACAAAAGAGATTGATCAGTGGGTATTGGAGCTGAGTCTCTGACATTGATCATTTCTTAACTCTTCAAAACAATGAATTCATGATGAGGGATTTCAGAGTATCCTTCCTGTTGAATGTGGCATGTATGAGGCCAAAGAAGGAAATGTTTGAAGGTCAACACACAGTCAGGATTCACAGTTTTTTGCACTTATGAGTATTAGAAGAGTGTATCTGGTCAAGAAACAAAAGGGCTGAAGGTTCAAAGTTTACATGCACTCAGGAGTCAGGACCAGCGGTTCTCAGTTCACATGTACAAGATATTGCGATGTTGGGTCGTATACATGTTTCCTGGCCTGTTTGAGCATCGACACTATCAGATTTTGAAGGTTTTCTGAATATATATTACAGATCTGAAAGAAATCTGAATGCTCAAAAGGTGTATTTTCAAAGAATTATTGCCATTATGTCCTTCTGGGTGTTATATGAGCTAGGCACCAGGGTAAACGTCCTTGCTCCTTTTAACTCATGACAGTTTTACAACAGAACAGTTGCTTAATGCATCAAAAGCAACTACTGGACGACTCTTCATTGTTGGAGTAGGAAAGGAGGGCCTACATTTCTTGGGTAGAAATTGTTAGTTCATGAGCAGTACAACTGTCAGTCCATTGTTTTGCAACTTTCCGTGGCAGTTTTGATTTGCTATTTAAATATTTCTATTTTGAAAGAAAGAATTTATGGTCAAGGTCTACATGTGTTTCAATCCCATCAAGTTTATGATGAAGAAATGGAATGATCTTAAGTGGTATAAATGTGAAAGAAATGCAGTTACAGATTTTGAAGGGAGGTTGATTAATATCAAGAAGAGGTAGGTTTTTCAGGCTTCCAAGAAACCGTTATTTGAATCTAATGACCAAAGGTATTGCAGATTGATTTATTTTCAGCAAAATTACAAGGGGTATCAACAAAATAAAGGATGGTTTCTTTCTTTGTGCATGCCTTGTGTCAGAAGATTCTTCATCTTTAATTTATATTGTTATCTATGAAGCTTTTATCATTGCAGATCGGACTAGCGTATGTTGAATATTACTTCTCARCAAGACAGGGAAGAAGGCAATAGAGATGTCGAATACAAGTCTAGTTACAATATTTGTGTTATTGGATTTGTATGGAGTGGCAATGGCCAGAATGACACAAGGAGTGATGAACTCCTGTTAGAAAGTGAAAAGAAAAGTATGAAAACAATAACCAGAATATCGGCTGTCTTGTTTTTGCTATTCCATTTTCCACGGGAGGAAGTTTTCCTCCTATGTAGGTCTGAGCTTGTTTTGTAGGTAGATATGTTCAAGAGCAGAAATTTACCTAAGAATGGTGAAGTTTTTTGAACTTTGTAAACTTGCTGTTCTGACTGCAGGATTAGTAAGTGAATTTTCTTCCAAGAATTATTTTCTTTTGGTTGTTGGGAAGGGGTGCATATCTCTCAATGCATCTGGGAATTTGCTCCAGTCAATGAAGGTCACTCTCAAATGTTTTTAGTCCAAGTAATGTACAAGAAAAAGTAAGAACTTATCACTTTGGATCTTTTTGTCTTATGAAGGATCTCTATGAAGGACTTGAATCTGGTTGAATGGAAGGTTGGCAGGCTGAGTGACATGTTTTCAATTATGAGACTTTGATTTCAGTGTGTGAGTGCACTTTAAACAAATAGAAACAACAGAATGACAAAGTCGTCAAATATCTAGAAGTCAAGTCGACAAGATAAATGCTGGTAGATATTAGCTATATCAAGAAGTACCATAAATTTTAGATGTTTTGATGAAGCCAGTAGTGTCCCTTGGGATGGTTATCGGAGACATATTACAATTGGTGTTTGTGTGCAAAAGTTATGGTCATCTTACATGCAAAATATCTATCAGAAGTGTTCTGAGTTTGCTGTGGGTTCCTGCCAAAGAGGCATTTGTGACAGTTTAGTGATCTTGCCAGACTGAATGCAATGCTACATCTTAGACGTTGTTTGGGTTTTCTCAGTGATCCATCATTTTTATCAGGTCAATGGTTAGCCAACGCTACAAAGGCTAGTAATAGTTACCTTTAAATATTTCATCTGCCGTGCATGATTTTCTGTTATAAATGCATAGAAGCATTGATCTCCACATTTTGATCATCAAGTTTTGGACTCATGAAATGTTGTTGCAGTGATGAATTTTTTATGGGGTTTGGAGTAATTTATTTGCTTCAACATTCCATTGGATTGTAGCACTGACCTCTTTTTATGTTTTTTCAATCAATATTGATTAATTATCTGTGTTTGCATTAGTATTGATGTTTTCTTTTTGGTTCTCTCTCTTTATATAAATGAGAACCTGTCTTTTTATGGACGGTAAACCCAAAATAAGCTCGACCCACCCTCACACACTTAAGTGAAGAATACAGTTTGCTGGTACCTTTCCAGCACCGTATCATAATCTGCCCGAAGGCTACATCAACAATATTCAATATAATCAATAGCCACATTTGGCAAATCCCACACAATGGAGGAGCATGCCTGTCAGGATTTGAACCCAGGTCATTGTGTTAGTATCGATGTTATTTTGCAATCATGAACTGTTTTATTTTTCATGATACTTTTCTAAGTGTATAATTATTAATTTCTATTATTTTTGTGTAATTGCTATTATGCTCTTCCACTGCAACACACATCCAGCCCATAACATTGAGATCAAAAGGGATCATTAAAAGAATATTTGTGGATTAGAAATTTCTGGATCCAAATGCTAAAGTTAGAATACTAGTTTTGCATGTCAATCTTGTCAAGGTGACATTAATTAGAATGAAATGAGCTATGCACAGAACACAGCCAATATCACCCTTCAGGCATTTTAAATTTTAGGTTTTTCCAACTATTTTTGTCGTTTCAGGTGGAGTTGATGCTTCAATCTGTTTGTAAGTGACTTGCTCTGTAGTGCTTGGTTATGGATACAAAACATTTCTTTCCACCTGCACTGTCAATGAACAATGTTTTAGCAATTCACAATGGATTTTAGCTTTGAAAACTGCTATATTTGCACTTGCTTTGATTCCTACAGTGTTCATTTTGAAGGTTCAAGTTTGAATCCTTAAACCCCTCAAGGTCAAAGCTTTTAGCTTTGAACATGAAGGCATTGGAGAAAATTCRGGCCTTAAGATWTGATAGTGAATGGAACTTTTCATAATTGGTATACCAGCCCTGGAAGTTTTAGTCAAGATGGCAAACATAGTAAGCCTATGAACARACATTTTGAATCAGGGAGAAGGAAATCCCTTAGATAGGAAGTCACCAACAAAYGTTGTATTTCAAACAAGTTATTTGATTTTCAAAAGGACTTCATTATTTTGGTCATTTTAGGTCAGCTAGAAATATGTTAATGTTTTTTTTTTTTTGAAAGTGAGTTGAGATTCTATATTACTGAGAAAAATATGGTACAAAAAGGAAAAGAGGGGTATCCCCTGATCTGCCAAAAAGGAAACCAGATCAGAGATCCCGAAGTTGCGCTGTCTACATAAGCGAGGGGAGGGCTGGGCAGCCACCCGGGGAAACCGACCTAGTCTCCGAAAACTCGTTTGAAAAAATTATACCATAAGATATACATAAAAACCAAGAACGTATAACAGGGGTTGCTCATACACTGATAAACAAAATGACCATGGGTTGAGGCTGCGCTAGTCCAAGAGGATTGGATGGATCTCATCTCCTTCCTTTCTTGCCTCGTTCTCCTTTTTCTGCTCCACCATGCGCGTCTTTTTGATGCAGGCTGGTGTTCCGTGTCGGTCTGCTAGAGTGATGTCCATGTGGTGGACATAGCGAAGGTAGAGGTGGAATTGTCCAGCCATTCGTTCCATTTTTTCGCTTTGGTTCCTCTGGTCCTCTGCTATTCTTCTTGCGCTGGCCTCCAGGTTGCCGAGGCGGCTTAGAATTTTTGTGAGCTCCTTCTTGTGGCCGCGGTTTGCCACCCTGTTGGTCTCGTTCTTGCCAGCTCTCATCTTAGTTATCAGTCTTTTTGTGCACCAAGCTTCCTCCATCGTTTTGTGGTAGAGGGTTGTCCTGGGTTGTGTGGCCCCTGGGTCCCTTATCCCGTTCGCTTCTTGGATGAGTTCCGCCCAGGCTTTGCCCTGGCGCTTGGTGTTGACTTCTCGCTCCCACCTGTCGATGATCGCTTTGCCCTTTGGATCGACCTGCTCAAGAAATGTGCCTTTGGCCTCTCTGGCGGCCTGCTCCATCCTAG